>SZWC01008529.1:77077-98911 GCA_023375785.1 Penium margaritaceum
AGGTCTGGTCGATGTTGCAGGTGAGGCGACGGAAGGCAGGTCAGAATGAAGGAGGTGGCGTAGGCATCGGCAGATAGTGGCCGAGGAAGTACGGCCAGTAGGGGACGGCGATGATTGGTGAGGAAGCGATGACGCGGTCGGGAAGAACCAGGAGATGTTGCATGATGCTCTGATGCCATGTCAGAAGAATGCAGTAAGCGGAGACAGCGATGGCATAAGCAAGCAGAAGCAGTGATTTACGCAAATGCACCAAGGAGGGTTGACTGAGATAGTGGACTGCAATGAGATGCAGGAGTTAGTTTGAAAGTGAAAGTAAGAAGGTTGCAGGAACCAAGGCAAAGAGTGGAGGTAGACTTGATTGCGGTGAGAGAATGCCGGAGACGGAAGTGGAGAAGTAATGGGCAGGATAGCTGAGCAAAGGAGCCAGAGCGACGATGCGAGGAAGAGTGAGAGCGAGGGCTCGGATTGAGAGATGCAAAAGGTGAGCGAGAAGCGAGTAGAGCTGAGACATGGCGGCAAAGGTGCGAACCAAAGGCGAACAGAATGGAAGTAACTGTTTTGGGTTAATCTTGGAGGGAATGAATATCCTTTGTATATACAATAGAACAGGACAAAACACAAGCATCAACGGATTCTTTTCGCTAGCTGTACGTGTAACGACGTGATCGCTTATTAGGGGCGCCTTGATTCTGGTAAAACGGTTGTAACCGACCAACCGTCACCGAGGAGGTTCGGTGTGGGACCTGAACCTGTATCAACAGATTATCCGAGGGGTTTTTATTATGGAGAGGAACTTGTTGGAGTCATGTTTCTGACAACCATTTGTGACTCGTATCATAAGTTGGCAACGTTGACCTCACGTACTGAATTTCTTTGGTCATGGTCAGTGACATATGCCCACTTTGGTTGGTCATTGTGTATGGTACCTACACTGTGCCACTACTTATTGAAGGTATTTGTACTTGCCAGTCGATAACTAAGCCTCTGTACCTCCATCTCCGTGCCTCTGCACCTGCACTTGCACCTCCGTGTCTACGCCTCCGTGCCTTCGTCTCTATGCCTCCGCGTCCATGTTTCCGTGCCTGCACCTCCGCGCCTGCGCCTCTGTGCCTGTGCCTCCACACATGTGCCTCCGCGACTGTGCCTCCATGCCTGCGCCTCTACACCTGACCTCCTCACCTGCACCTCCGTGCCTGTGCCTCCGAGCCTACGTCTCCGTACCTGTGCCTCCGTTCCTACACTTACGCCTGCGCCTCCGCTCCTCCGTCTAGGCGCCTGCGCTTCTGTGCCTCCACCTCCGAGCCTGCGCCTCCGCGCCTGTGCCTGCACCCTTGCGCCTCCGTCCCTATGCCTCCATGTGTGCACCTTTGCACTGCACCTGCACATCCGCACCTTGGCCTCCGTGTCCACGCCTCCGTGCCTGCGCCTCTGCACCTGCACCTCCGGGCCTGCGCCTTCGTGCCTGCGCCATCACACCTCCGCCATCACGCATACGTCTTCGTGCATGTGCCGCCATACCAACGCCTCAGCGCCTGCACCTCTGCGCCTGCATCTTCATGCCTGGGCCTCCGCACCTGTGCCTTTGTTCCTACATCTCCATGCCTGCGTCTCTGCGCCTGCGCCTCCGCCCCTTCGCCTCCGTGCCTGCACCTCCGCACCTATGCAGCCATGCAGGCGCCGCTGCAACTGCGCCTACGCGCCTTCACCTGCATGCCTACGCCTTTGCCTACGATCCTGCGTCTCCGTACCTCCACCTCTGTACCCTTGCCTGCGCCTCCGCACCCACTCCTCCGCTCCCGCGCCGACGCACATGTGCCTCTGCTCCCGCGCTTGCACCTCTGCGCCTGCGTCTTTGCACCTGTGCGTCTGCGACTGCACCTCCGCGCCTTCGCCTCTACGCATAACAATCTGTGCTTGTGCCTCTACCCCTGCGCCTCCATGCCTGCGGCTGCACCTCCGCGCTTGTGTCTTTGCCTATACACTTGAAATTTCACCTCTGCACCTACACCTTCACCTCCGTGCCTACGCCTCCGCATGTGCGCCTCCACACGTGCACCCCCTCGCCTGTATCTCCGTGCTTGCAACTTTGCCCTTGTACCCCCACACCTGCGCCTCTGCGCCTACGCTTCTGTGACTATACCTCTATGCCTACGCCTATGCGCCTGTGCCTCCGCGCCTGTGCCTCCATTCCTGCACCTCCGTGCCTACGCCTCCACGTCTTTCCTGTGCCTCCGCGCCTATGCCTATGCCTCTCCATCCGTGCCTGCGCCTCTACGCCTACGCCTCCGCGCCTGTGCCTCCATTCCTGCACCTCCGTGCCTACGCCTCCACGTCTTTCCTGTGCCTCCGCGCCTATGCCTATGCCTCTCCATCCGTGCCTGCGCCTCTACGCCTACGCCTCCGCGCCTGTGCCTCCACGCCTCTGTGCATGGGCATCCGCTGCTGCACCTCCATGCCTACGCCTCTATGATTGCGCCTCCGTATCTGCACCTTAACGCTGATGCATATGAGGGTGCCTGAAACTGACCAGAATAGATTGCTCAATAAAAAACATCTAGCATGACTAAGTATCTTAGAGGATGTTTCACAGGCTCCAATGCACTTTACGCAACTCAATTTGGATTCCATTTAAGTGAGATATGGATTTCCAAAGTTTGGAGATCATGGGTCGGGTTCAAGTGACGACCTGAGCACTTGCAACAAAAAAGGCATCAGGATTATTGACCGGGATGGCTGAGAGCGCCCTTCAAGGAGAAAAGACGGCTGGAGGACCTCCAGGAGACTTCAAGAAAGCACCAGACCACGATTATTAGACGTGCAGGTCTTGGGAGACATAATTCTCATTCATGACATTGTGACTGCCGCTCGTCCCGCTAGGCAGTGAGGCGAGTCTTGTACCGCACAACCGTGCCGTTGGGTAAACAATTGCGCCTGAACACCCAACGTGCTGCAATGGCCTTTTAACCAGGTGGGAGGTCCACCAAGTCGTAAACGCCATGCTCTGTGATCGCATCAAGCTCCTCACACATAGCCTGCTCCCAGAGAGACGCATTTGGAGTGGAGGCACCTGGCAGACGGTGTCCCAATCAGGCAGGAGATTCGAATGGCCACGAAAAGTGAGTGCGGTGTCAACGGAGGTATGAGGCACAGCGGGACTTGACCCATCGATGACGACAGCACAGAAAAAATCCTCCGCAATCATGGAATAGCCATCAGCCGAGTTAGGCTATACGGCAGCGCTGCCAGACCAATCGCATCCAAGCTAGAGGCAGGACCAGGCGGGTCAGTGGAAGGGGCCAGGCCCGGCCAGACGGATGAGCGGACACAGACTGACTGGCGGAGGGGACAGAGAGAGAGGAGGACTGCAAGGAACGCAGGCAACCACCTGGTACCCGACTGTACGGGGCAGGGACGGAAGAGGATGGAGCGACAAGGTCTGCTGCGGAAGGAACCAACAAGGGTTCAGAGTGATGGGGAGAGGCGCCATATGATGCAGGCGACGACGCAGGTGAGGATGTAGGAGATGACGCTGGCGATGAAGAAGAGATAGCACCAGGTGATGTCACAGGAACTGACATAGGCGCATACGAGGGGGAAGAGGTGGATGTGGACACAGGCAGGGAGGCAGGCGACAATGCAGGTATCGACAATGCAGGCAGCGATGAAGAGAGTGACATGGATGGGGATGCCGGGGCAGACACAAGCGGGGGCACAGGTGAGACGGGAGGCACAGGGGAGTGCGGAGAGCCACCCGAGGGCCAGCCGGCCCAAAAGCTGCCGGCGACACACGAGACTGGGCCAAGAGAGGGGACGGGATGGACAATATCGCTGAACTTGCTCTCGAAGAAGAGAGCCTCACGGGACTCAATGACACGGCGACTCTCAGGATCCGAGAAACGCCACGCCTTGGACTGTGGCGAGACACCAATGAAGGGACATAGATGCCCACACGGGGAGAGCTTCCCATTGCGCTAGTCCTCAGGGAGCCAGAAACCGACAACGCTCTCCCAAACCCGTGCAAGGCGTAAGTCAGCGCAACGTTGGTACCAGGGTTTGTATGGAGTGTTGTGGAAGGGGCCTATGAGGAACCCGATTCCACACACAGGTCATGTACTTCATGGCCTCATAAGCGGAGGCTTCAGACAGACCAGAATCAACCAACATGGTGCAAACCCCATCCGCAAGAGTGCGGTTCCAGTGCTCAGAAACGTCAATTTGCTTAGGGGTATAGGGTGTGAAGGACTCAAACCAGACACCAAACGACGTGAGAAAGCACAGGTTGGGTCCAATGAACTCACCACCACAATCGGAACAAAACACCTGCAGCTTGCGCTGGCAGGTACATTCTGCCTGGGCAAGCCACGTCTCAATCGTGGGACCGACATCACTCTTGAGATAGAGGGAAACATCCAACGGAAACGAGAATAGTCGTCAGTCAGACAGAAGACATAACGACCACCACCAAGGAACTCGACTGGGAATGATCCCATGACATCAACATGGACAAGAGCAAGAGGCTCATGGGTGTGAGACGTGGACGCAGGGAAAGGGGAGTGATGCATTTTGCCTTGCATACAACCCATGCAGTCAGCGGTGCACGGCGCGGAGAAGGTGGTGGCATCCAGACCAGTGGCAGGCTCGCGGCGGAGCACGCTGTGAATCACAATGGTGCTCAATGGTAGAGGTGACAATGAAGCAAGCGTTTATGATCAGCAGAAAGCATAGGAGCGACGTGGGCATGAGCAGCGGCGGTGCCGGATGCATTAGGTGCAAAAAAAGGCACACGATACAGTTTGTCACAGCGAAGGCCATGTAGCATGACACGCCTAGACGACTACAACGAAACGGTACCCATGCCATGAGACGCGAAAAAAATCCATATCCTAATCGTCAAGGGTAGGGAGGCACAGGGGACTCACTCAAGTGCAGGCAGGACATCAGGCAAGAAGACGTCACCGGAGGGACCAACAAACCACACAACACCGACGCCCTGGACAGGTAACATCTAACCTGAACCAGTACGGACAAAACGGACAACCCTGACAGGCTCTAACGACACGAACGTGACGGGGGAACAATTCATGTGGTGAGTGGCTCCAGAGTCAAGAATCCATAAACCACGAGAAACACGTACATGAGACAAAACGTGACATGCAGCGACAGCACCTGAAAAGGTAGTCGACGACGGTGCACGAACAAGACAATGGGCCACAAGACGCGGGCAGGTGACATGCTTCCAATCCTCTATCCATGCATCACCCACACCTGAACTGTCCAACGACACCCCCCAAAGGGACCCATCCGTCTCATAGTGGTGACCGCTAGACCCTACCGCCAAACTCACAGCACAAGGCATCTGACGGTTGATGCTGAGGATGGAAGATTGGCGAGGGAGAATCTGAGTGCAACTGATGGGATTGGGATGTGGCCATGAGAGGAGAGGGGCATAGCGTAATGGCGGCAGATGTGGATGTGAAAAACTACGGTGGAGGAGTATACACCACCGACGGTGGTCCGAAAAATGCTGGATCTGAGTAAGGCGGCGTCCAAGAGGCGCCGTAGCGGCAACACCGATGATGTCATGCCGCCGAGGAACAAAAGTGATGCAGACAACTGTGGGAGAAAGGTTTGATGGTCCTTCGCCCTCGGCACGTGCAATGTGTGTACGAGAATGCTAGCCCTACAGGTGTGAGGTCTCCCGTGGTCTTGGGACACAACCCCAAGTACCAGGATCTCGACCAAAGTGGGAAAATCCTAAGGGTCCGAGTTCTGAGCTAAGGAATGGTGGTCTCCTGAAACACTGGGGCAAGTCCCCATGTGTTTGGGTCTCGACCAAGTGGGAGAGAAGGAAAAATAAATGAAAGAGAAAAAGCAGAAAATGAAATAAGAAGTATGAATGAAGAAGAGGACAGCAGCTGCCAAGGGTGTCGTGGAGGGATGGCCGCCGAATGGGTGGACCCGGGTTCACCCCTCCCTTGTTTTTTTAATGGGGACACCAAGCCAAGCCAAGTCCTCCCACGGGCTTGTGGTCAAGGAACTCATCGTGCGACGCATTTGTTGACCACGAGCCCATCGGCAACGACGTGATAAGCCGGCGAGGAGCAGCAGGAAGCTGTGGTGCATCTTCCTGCTCGATGCACATGCTACTGCTCCTGTAGTCGCTGCTGACGCGTTGCGGTGGCTGCTGCTGCTCCTGCTGCGATCAGATGATGCCGAGGTGTGTCGTCGCGTGGCTTGCAGCTGCACGCAATTGCGAGGCCGTGGATGTTAGGCTGCTGCTGCTACCACGAGTGTTGCGCATGCTCCGATGGAAGCTACTGCTACGAGCAGCTGATGCCGCAGCGTGTGGACGTGTGGCTTGCAGCTACGTGCAGTTGCGAGGTGGCTGCTGCTGCTACTGCTCATGCTCTCAGCTGGTTGCTGAAGCTCCTTGCTGTCGCTTGCTGCTGCGGCGTCTTGCAATGCACGCTTAGCTGCAAGCACAAGCAGCTGCTGCTGGTGTTGCTCCAACAATACCTGCGAGCTGCAAGCGCTATTGCTGAGAGCTACGGCTGGCACTGCTTGTGCTGCTACTACTTTTGTTGCTGTTGCGCTAGAGCCAGCTACGGATGCCAATTCCGCTACCCCTCGCAGCTGCGCTTGCTGTTGCCATCGCAGCTGCAGCTGAGGGCAGTCGCAAGAGATGTTGATGTTGCCACTTTAGCAGGAATGCAGCAGCTGTTATTGCGACGACTACCGCCACGGCAGCTAGAAGCGGCTGCCACTACTGCTTTCAGATGTGGCAGATCTGCTGCAGTGGTGGGGCATATGCCAAGGGCTGCTACTACTGTAGGTTCTGCTTCGGTTGCAGTCACTGCTGCTACTACGGCTCAGAACGCCGCCACTTAGTTTCGTCACCACCAAGATGGCAGATGTGATGAAGGAAGCTGCCGAGAAATTTTGGCATTCCGCCTCCGGCTCAGCCAGAGGACTGCGTGACGTGAGCCCTCAGCTCAGGGCCTCCACGTTGTCAGGACATGTACTCCCCACCCAACCCAACCCAGCCCAGCCCTGACGTCTCTATCCCTACTGTTGCTGCTGCTGCGGGTTGTATGGTGAGGTGCACGCACGTAGTCTCTCTATTGCTTTGATACCATGAGGGAATGAAGAAGGACACAAATGATCCGGTGTCCATCGTTTTGTCAGATAAGCAGCGGTGTCCATAGTAAAAAACAAACTGACGGCGGTGTCCAGAGTCGAAAACTAAAAGACGCCGCTGTCCATAGTCAAAAACGACATGATAGCGGTGCCCATGTTTTTCGTTGTGCAAGCGAAAACGGAAAAAAAAAATGACAACTGTACCCACGTCCTCGAAGTCGGGCTTCGTCGACTTTGAAGGAAAAGTGGACGACGCTGACACTGGCATCGCCAATGTCAGAAGTAGCCTTGTCGCGAGTTTTGGAGGTCACAAGTGTGAACTCCAAAACTCGTGACAGGGTGCGCCGCATCTTGCAAAACCCCCCCTAATATCCGATAAACACCCTAGTTACACTGGGATTACTACGCCACCGCCCGTGGCAACCTGTGGCATGTCCCTCGTGTGTCCTCCTCTCCTTCCTTCCCCTCCCCGTCGGCCGCCACAGGCCATGTGTTTGTCACCAGCACGCTCTCTCCTCAGCACACCCGGCTCTTGCACCGCCGCCTTTGTCACGTCCACTCTGCTGCTGTGATAGCATGCTCCGCACCTAGCCGGCCAAGGGCCTTGACCCGGAGACCTTCCCTCTCCCGTGCCCCAAAGAGTGCATTGATTTCGCTAAGGGCAAGATGCACCGGTCCACATACCCTTTGTCTTCCTCCCGTGCATCCGCCCCTCTCGATCTGGTCCATTCTGATGTCATAGATCCTCTCCCCACCGAGTCCGTTGGAGAGCATGGCCAAGGACGGAGGTCACCCTCTGTCGCTGGCGCTGAGTCTGCTGCTGCGCCAGGTAATGCGTGGCAGCAAACACAGCTGGGCTGGCGTGCCCTGGAGGGATGAATGGTGGCGGCGCACTGGTGGCAATCTGGGAGGCCAATGGCTGTAGCGCTGCAAGCTTCTGCATCAAGGCGGCGAGCTGTTGCTGATGAGCAGCCAGGGGGTCAGGGTTGCCACCAATGACGTCAGACGGCTGTTGTTGCTGCTGCTACTACTGTTGCTGCCACTGCTGCTGCTCCTGCTAGTGCTGCTACTGCTGCTGCTGCTGTTGTTGTTGTTGTTGTTGCTGCTGCTGCTGCTACTGCTGCTATTGCTACTGCTGCAGCTGTTGCTGCTGCTGCTGTTGCTGCTACTACTACTACTACAGCCATTGCAAGAAAAGGGGGCTAGGGGTCCCCCCAACAGAGTAGGATCCCTCCCCACTGGGACTGTTTACCATGGCTTGGTGCCCCTTGGTTTTGTTTTGTTGCTCATGTCAGTAGTGACGCCAGCTTAGGACAGCTGACGTCAGCAGCTACCGCCGTGTTATCTGCAGGACTACTGTTGTAGATGACTCCCCCTCCACCCTTTGGTTTTCTCGCCCTTCCCTTTTTTTCCTTTTGTGTTGATGACGTCAGCAGTGATGTCAGTAGTGACGTCAGAAGCGGGATGCTGCCGTCAGCAGCGGCGGTTTTTGGGGCCGCTGCTACAGCTGCTACTGCCATTTTAGCTGCTGTTGCTACTACTGCTGCTGCTGCACCTGCTGCTACTGCTGCTCCTGGTGCTGTTGCTGCTGCTGTAGCTGCTGCTACTGCTACTGCTGCTGCTACTCCTATTACTGTTGCTGCTGCTATTGCTGCTGCTGCTGCAATTGCAGCAACAACTACTGTTGCAGTTGCTGCGGGCTGCTACGGCTTCTGTGGTTGCTGTAGCAACTATAGCAGCTACTACAGCCGCGACAGAGGAGCTGGTGGGGTGGGGATTTTTTTTCCCTTTTTTTTCTTTTTTTCCCTTTTGTCTGTCACAGTGGGCTTCGCTGCTTGCTGTGGTCAGCGGGCAGCGAGCCTACTACTCGCTGCGAGTAGTGGGCTTGCCGCCCGCAGCCTGTCGCTTACAGCAAGCTACGGGCTGCAAGCAGCAACACCTGCTACTGGCTGCTGCAGGCAGCTGCTCGCTACTGCTGCTACTGCTGCAGCTGGTTACTGCTACGGCTTGTTGTTGCGGCTGCTGCAGCCTGCTGCTGCTGCTACTCGCTGCTGCAGCTACTGCTCACAACCCCTGATGCTCGCTGCTGCTGCTACTGCTTGCTACTGCTACTACGTGCTACTACTGCTGGCCGCCGCTGCTGCTTGCTGTTGCGGGCTGCTGCTGCTGCAGGCTGCTGCGAGCTGCTGCTACTGCCCGCTGTTGCTGCTTCACGCAGCTGTTGCTGGCTGCTGCTGCCACTGCTCGCTGCCGTTGCCTGCAGCTCCTGCTGCTGCCTGCTGGTGCCAATCACTGCACCCGGGTGATGTTGCACCGTGCGTCGTCGCCCGCAGGTGTCGGACGCGGCCTGCCGCTCACCTCCTCGCGTCACGCCTAGGGGTCAGTGCTTCCGAAACAATTTCGGCAGCATTTCCCCTGGCCCAGTGGCCGTGGGAAAAAATCTGACGCTGCCACCAGGCGCGTCAATGCTGCCGGAAATAATCCGGCAGTATTTCCCTTGCACTGGCACGTATGGGGGTCCGCCGGCGTTGTCTAGCACCTGTACACCAGTCTTCTGCTGCTACTGCTACGCTCTGGCTCTGATATCAAGCTAGAAATGCTAGGCGGCAGGTTGGGGCAGCAGCGTTGTTGATACAGCGTGCGGGCTTCCACGCTCGTTGCTTAAGTCTGCTGCCCCCTTAGTCTGCTGCTCTAGAGTCTAAGTCTGGAAGCTTCGGGTTTGTTACTCAGAAACGCGCGCGCCAGTGTTAGCGCGAGAAAGCTGCTGAAAACTGAAAATGACTGATTAGGAATGAAGAATAAGCAACAATGGGACATTATTTTACTTTGGTTTTTAAGATGGTGCAGGCATAAAATCCCTCCAACAGCAACAATGGGAGACCCCTCCAAGTTCTAGCTTCCCTCCACTAGTGTAGAACTTGTCACTCAGCTAACCAGCCAATCAGAAAATAGTCCTAGACCTATTATCTGGCAGGCAGGGTTTTCTCAGTGAGCCCTGCCAGACGCCCGACAGCCCAAAACCCGGGCGTCGTCTGTTTTGCCTGAAAACTGGACCATATCATAATACCAACGCTGCGAACGCAGTCGTACGGTCAGAATCAACTAGAAAAATAGCAGCAAAGAGTTACGGCTGCCCGAACCCGGGCATTGCCTACGATAGTCGGTGATGCCAAACAGGGCCACACAACAAGAGACACGGACCCTAGGCACAGCATGATGTTGCAGACGCAATGGCACGATGAGAAACAATGGTGGGTGCATATAGAAAGCATTTGCAGTGGTAGTAGCCGCCGGCGGCCCGACCGCCGAGGAGGCCTGCCGATGGAGCTGAGCGCATCGCCAGAGGGAGGAGGCTCCAACGAACTGTGAGTAGGCCTCAGTGTGCATTGGCTCCACTGAACGACACTCCAGCAACGTCGAGTCTTGCCGTCAGTCATCTGCACGCCAATGTACACAAGCCGGGAGGACACAACAGAGTACAATGATAGATGCACGAAAACCAACACTCCCCCATGACTCACACGCGTAGTGCACATGTGCGGGCAGAGACACAGTCAACAAACAAAATCCCCCAGGCCATGCACAGACGCAAGCAGGGACAAAAAGAGTCACTCACGGATGCACGCCAACTGAACTCAAAGCCTTTTTGAACGAGTCGCGGTTCACTGCCTTGGTCAAGAAGTCAGCCAGGTGTAGTGCTGTCTCAACCCACACAATTCTGATGCTGCCGTCATGCAATAACGAACGCACATAGTGATAGTCAACATTGATGTGCTTTGTGCGTGTGTGATGCACGCCGTCATTATGGGCGATGGCCATGGAACTCTCATTGTCACAATGCAACGTGATGGATGCAAGAGACTGACACAACTTGGAAAACAGACGACACAACCACACACTCTCACACATGCCTGAACCAAGGGCCACGTACTCAGCCTCAGCAATGTTGCATGCCATACATCCCTGCTTGCCACTGCGCCAAGACACAGCTGTACCGCCAACTAGAATGATCTAGCCTGAGCGACTCTTACAGTCTGGAATGCAGGCCCAATCACTGTCAGTGTAGCCTACCACGACAACAGACGGTTGGTGGGAGAACATGAGACCTCGTCGAGGAGTCGACACGAGATAGCATAGTACTCGGATCGCGACCTCAAAGTGGGGGTGACATGGCTCCTGAGAAAACTTGGCCAGGAGGTTGACAACGAACGCGATGTCTGGGCACGTCGTCGTCGCTTGGAACATCCGTGACCCGATGACTCGCAGATACGTGGTCACGTCAACTGGCTCCCCCACAAGAGGTGGGTCAGGACTCTTCAACTTCACCTGGCCATCAGGTGTCATGGGTGAAGATGCGCTCGGCACGAGTGGTAGGTCCTTCACAAAGCGGGTGGACAGATTTTGCACATAGGCAGCCTGGTGGATGTATAGGATGCCCTAGGAGCGATTATGCTCGAGCTCCATGCCCAGGAAGACTTGGGCAGATCCAAGATCCTTCATCAAGTAGGCGGCATGCAGCAAGTACTTGACACGCTCGATGGCAGCCGTGTCTGGTGACGCGATGACGAGATCGTCGACGTTAACCAGAGCAGCAGCAAACGTCTGGCCTCGAGGACTGACAAAGAGTGCGGGCTGAGCGGTGCTGCGCTGGAGGCCGTCGCGAAGGCGCGTGCTGCTGATCTCTTGGTTCCAGCATCGAGTGACTGCTTCAGGCTATAGAGGGTCTTTCGCAGCCGCCAGACTCTCCCAGTCCCATCGTCGAAGCCTGGGGGCTACACCATGTAGAGCTCATCATCCTCAAGTGAGCGATGGAGAAAAGTGTTGCTCACGTCCATTTGATGCAGCTCCCACCCATGCTGGGAAACCAGGCTAAAGAGCGCCCGGCCAGAGGAGAACCGGCCAACTGGGACAAAGATCTGGTCGTAATCGACCCCAGGGATCTGGACAAACCCCTTGGCTCTGAGGCGGGCCTTGTACTTGTCCAAGGACCGTTGGGCTTCCACCTGTGCCGAAAGACCCACTTGGCGCCGATGGCCTTCCGACCTGGAGGAAGGTCACCGAGGTCGTAAATGTGGTGTTGTCGGATGGCAGCGAGCTCATTGGCGCATGCAACGTCCCAGTGTGTGGCCTCAGGAGAGGCTCGAGCCTCGCGTAGGATGGTTGGGTCCTCCGGGCGTGCTGTGGAGCGGACTGAGAGAGCGTGTGCATCTCGAGCTCCGGGTGGGATGCGCGTGAGCGCGACCACGATAGCATGCCGATGCTCATGATGAAGCATGACGTAGCCCAGTGCGGAGCCCAGGTGAAGGTCTATAATGATGGTCGAAGTGGTCAGGCCGAGGGCCTTGGTGCCAGGATCTCCACTCACGACCGTGGGAGTGGAGGAGACACGTGGAGTCACAGGGCGTCGAAGCGCCACGGAGCGTAGTGCGACGGTCTGCGTGCTCACCGACGGCCTGGGTCGGAGGCTGCCGCCTGGGCCACGTGTGTAGCGTGGCAGGGGAGGAGATGGCACTGATTCCGAAAGGACAACGAAGGCGGACGGAGCTGCTGGCCCGGAGGGGCCAGTGGATGCGACTGGGACTATCGGCTCGGAGGGGCCAGTGGACGCAGCTGGGACTGCCGGCCCGGAGGGACGTGTGGGGGCGACCGGGGCTCCCGGCCCGGAGGGGCCAGTGGATGCGACTGGGNGCCTTGTACTTGTCCAAGGACCGTTGGGCTTCCACCTGTGCCGAAAGACCCACTTGGCGCCGATGGCCTTCCGACCTGGAGGAAGGTCACCGAGGTCGTAAATGTGGTGTTGTCGGATGGCAGCGAGCTCATTGGCGCATGCAACGTCCCAGTGTGTGGCCTCAGGAGAGGCTCGAGCCTCGCGTAGGATGGTTGGGTCCTCCGGGCGTGCTGTGGAGCGGCCTGAGAGAGCGTGTGCATCTCAAGCTCCGGGTGGGATGCGCGCGAGCGCGACCACGATAGCATGCCGATGCTCATGATGAAGCATGACGTAGCCCAGTGCGGAGCCCAGGTGAAGGTCTATAATGATGGTCGAAGTGGTCAGGCCGAGGGCCTTGGTGCCAGGATCTCCACTCACGACCGTGGGAGTGGAGGAGACACGTGGAGTCACAGGGCGTCGAAGCGCCACGGAGCGTAGTGCGACGGTCTGCGTGCTCACCGACGGCCTGGGTTGGAGGTTGCCGCCTGGGCCACGTGTGTAGCGTGGCAGGGGAGGAGATGGCACTGAGTCCGACAGGACAACAAAGGCGGACGGAGCTGCTGGCCCGGAGGGGCCAGTGGATGCGACTGGGACTATCGGCTCGGAGGGGCCAGTGGACGCAGCTGGGACTGCCGGCCCGGAGGGACGTGTGGGGGCGACCGGGGCTCCCGGCCCGGAGGGGCCAGTGGATGCGACTGGGGCTGCCGGCCCAAAGGGGCCAGTGGGATGCGACTGGGGCTGCCGGCCCGGAGGGGCCAGTGGGCGCGACCGGGGCTGCCGGCCTGGAGGGGCCTGTGGACGCGACTGGGGCTGCCGGTCCAGAGGGGCCAGTGGACACGACTGGGGCTGCTGGCCCGGAAGGGCCAGTGTGCACGACTGGCGTTGCTCGCCCGGAGGGGCCACTGGACGCGACTAGGGCTACCGACCCAGAGGGGGCAATGGACGCGACTGGAGCTGCTGGCCCGGAGGGGCCAGTGGGCGCGATTTGGGCTGCTGGCTCGGAGGGGCAAGCGGATGTGACTGGGCTATCGGCTCAGAGGGACTGAGGAATGTGTCACCCGGAAGCGGCAGGACGGAGGACGGACTCACCACTCCCCCACGCGACAGGATGGACACGGACGAGCCGGAGCAAATGAGGTCGCAGGGAAACAGGTCCTCAAGAAGAGGGCATCGTGGGACTCGACGATGAAGTGCCGGGATGGATCCCAGAAGCGACAGGCCTTGGAATGACGAGACACACCGAGGAAGGTGCAGGGACGTCCGCGGGGGACAAGCTTGCCATCCTATTGTGGGGCGGGCAGCCACACAATGGCAACGTAGCCTCAGACGCGAGCCGAGCGGAGGTCAGCGCACTGACCGCACCAATGCTGGTACGGCGTGGACTGGCGGAGAAGGGGACCGTGGGGAATCCGGTTCCAGAACCATGTCATGTAGGCCATGGCTTCAAAATATAAGCCATCGGATTAACCAAACTTGACTCGCATGGTACGGACGGCGTCGGCCATGGTACGGTTCCACCGTTCGGAGACGCAGTTGTGGGCAGGCGTGTAAGGCAAAGACGTCTCATGGTGGACACCACGGGAGGCGAGAAAGGTCGTGGTCTCACCCATGTCCTCACCACCGCGATCGGAGCGAAAGAGAAGAAGAGAGCGACCATACTCGTGCTCCGCAAGGACAAGCCAGTCCTGGATGGCTCGGACGACATTGCTCTTCTGCCGAAGGAAGAAGACCTAGCGGTAGCACTGTGTGTGGCTGTGGCATTGAGTCTGCAGCATAATGTGGTGCCTAGGGTCCATGTCTCCTGCTGTATGGTCCTGTTTGGCATCGTTGACTGTCGTACGCACTGCCTGGGTTCGGGCAGCCATAACTTCTTGTAGCTATTTTTCTAGCTGATTTTGATTGCACGATTGTGTTCATAGCGTCGGTATTATGGTATGGTCCAGTTTTCAGGCAAAACGGACAACACCCGGGTTTTGGGCTGTCGGGCGTCTAGCAGGGCTCACCGAGAAAACCCTGCCTTCCAGAAAATAGGTCTAGCACTATTTTCTGATTGGCTGGTTAGCTGAGTAACAAGTTCTACACTAGTGGGGGGAGCTAGAACTTGGAGGGGTCTCCCATTGTTGCTCATTCTTCATTCCTAATCAGTTACTTTCAGTTTTCAGCTGCTTTCTGGCGCTAACACTGGCACGCGCGTTTCTGAGCAACAAACCCAGAGCTTCCAGACTTAGACTCTAGAGCAGCCGACTGAGGGGGCAGCAGACTTAAGCAACGAGCGTGGAAGTCCGCACGCTGCATCAACAACGCACGCTGCCCCAACCTGCTGCCTAGGTTTCTAGCTTGGTATCAGAGCCAGAGCGTAGCAGCAGCAGCAAAAGACTGGCGTATAGGTGCCAGACATCACCAGCTGGCCCCCATACGCGCCAGTGCAGGGGAAATGCTGTCGGATTTTTTCCGGCAGCATTGACCCGCCTGGTGGCGGCGTCAGATAATTTCCCACAGTCACTGGGCCAGGGGAAATGCTGCCGAAACTTTTTCGGCAACACTGACCTCCACGCGAGGAGGTGAGCGGTAGGCCGCATCCAACACCTGTGGGCGACGACGCACGGTGCAACGTCATCCAGGTGCAGTGACTCGCACCAACACGTAGCAGCAGTAGCCTGCAGCAGCAGCAGTCCCAGGCAACGGCATCAAGTAGTGGCAGCAGCAGCCAGTACCAGCTACATGCAGTAGCAGCAGTAGGCAGAAGCAGCAGCTCGCAGCAGCCCACAGCAGTAACAGCCTGCAGCAGCAGCTCGCAGCAGCAGCAGCCCGTAGCAGCAGCTCGTAGCAGTAGCAGCTCGTAGCAGCAGTGAGCAATAGCGGCAGCAAGCAGCAGCTACAGCAGTGTGCAGCAGCGAGTCGACACAGCAGCCAGCTACAGCAGCGGCTGTAGCGAGTAGCTGCCAGCTGCGGCTGCTGCTGCTCGCTGCCCGTAGCAAGCGAGCAGTAAGAAGCAGCCCGCTGCTGCCAGCGAGCACCTGCTCACTCCTAGCGAGTAGCAGCTCGCTGCCAGCGAGCAGCAGCCTGCTGCTCGCACCTAGCAGCGGGCAGCTGCCCGCTTTGACAGACGAGAAAAGAGGAAACAAACCAAGAAAAAAATCCCCACTCCACCAGCTTTGTTGCCGCAGCTGCAGCAGCTGCGTTTGCTGCTGCAGCCGCCACAGCATCCGCAGCAGCAGTAGTTGCTGCTGCAAGTACAGCCGTAGCAGCAGTAGCAGCAGTAGCAGGAGCACCTGCAGTAGCAACAGCGATAGCACCTGCAACAGCAATAGCAGCAGTAGCTGCAGCAGCACCAACAGCAGCAGCAGCACCAACAACAGCAACAGCTGTAGCAGCAGCAACAACAACAGCTGCAGCAGTGGCCCGAACAATTGCCACTGCTGACGTCAGCATCCAGCTGCTGACGTCACTACTGACGTCACTGCTGACGTCACTGCTAACGTCGTCAACTCACAAAAATATAAAAAAATAAAAAAAGGGGGCAATGGAAGGGGGAAGTAAACCTTAGGGTGGGCAGGATGTCCACCGTCCTCAGCAGACGTCACTGCTGACGTCAGCACCACAAAAAAAAGCAACAAGGACATCACACCATGGCTGGTAACCCCACTGGGGAGGGATCCTCCTCTGTTGGGGGGACCCCCACCCCCCCTTTCTTGCAGTGGTTGCAGCAGCAGCAGCAGCAGTAGCAGCAGTGGCAGCAGCATGAACAGTAGCAGCAGCAGCAGCACCAGCAACAGCAGTAACAGTAGGAGCAGTAGGAACAGCAGGATCAGCAGCAACAGCAGGAACAACAGCAACAGCAGAAGCAGCAGCAGCAGTAGCAGGAGGAGCAGCAGTGGCAGCAGCCCTCTGACGTTGTTGGTAACAACCCTGACCCCCTCGCTGCTCTTCAGCAACAGCTCAATGTCCTGACGTAGCAGCTTGTGGCACTACAACCGTTGGTCTCTTCGTATGCCCCCAGTGCGCTGCCATCCTTCCCCCCTCCAGGGCACGCCAGCCCAGCTGTGTCTGCTGCCACGCAATACCTGGCGCAGCAGCAGACTCAGCGCCAGCGGCAGACTGTGACCTCCGTCCTTGGCCCCACTCTGGGTGCCGGCCGCAGGAAAAAGGACTTTGAGACGCCACCGCCGCCGCTTCAGGCTGGCGAGCAGTTCCGGAGCTGGGAGCTCAGCTTCTGCATCTGGGCGCAGGGTGAGGGCCTGTGGGCATACTACACCCTGCCGTATGATGCCACCCTGGCCGACCAGTTGTATAACGCTGGTTGTGCCATCCGGGCTCTAGTCCCTGTCGCCCCTCCGGCTTCCCGCCTCGCCCTCAAGCCCTTCTTAGGTGACTTTACCGCTGGCGCCACCCAAGACCCTGCAGCCGCATGGTACATCCTCACTCGTCTCCATCGCCTGTCCAGCGAGGTTGAGACTAGCCGCCTGCTGCGGGAGTTCAACTCCGTGTACTTGGGGGAGACCGAGACGGTCACCTCCTACTGGCAGCGGGCGGAGGACATCCTTCGTCGCCTCTGGACCTCTGCCCCACCCCCTCTGGCCGCGTTCCTCACCATCAAGCGCGGTTCCATCGACGTGTACGCGGACGTCTTCGTCGACTACCCTCACGACGTCCTCTCCACCATGGCGGCCCAGGGCACCCTCATGCCCTGGGCATACGAGCTCTTCCTCCGCTTTTCTCCCATGACGAAGCTCGTCTGAAGTCCCGACTCCAGCGAACGGAGGTCGTCACCTCCCCTGCCGTCGCCTCCCCTGCCATCGTCTCCATGGTTGTCGCCTCCCCCGTCATAGCTATCTCATCATTGTCGGGGAAGAAGAAGCGTCGGAATAAGAAAGGCAAGGGTCAGTAGCAGCAGCAGCAGTCGTCTACCGGGTCCAGTGGTGGCGGCTCGTTTTGCCACAACTATGGCCAGCCCGAACACGGGTGGTACACGTGCCCTCTACCGACGGATGACGCACGTGTCATTACCACCATGCGTCGCCAGCGCGAGCGCCGTCTCGCCTCTGCCGCCGTAGGTGTCGCCGCCTCACACAACTCGGCCTTGTCCAGCAGCTCCATCACTCCGGTTGCTTTGCCAGTCCTGTCAACACCAGCGCCGCAGCCGTCGGCGCCGGCACAATCATCCTTCTACCCGGGCTCCGGCGCTATCACCCCGCACTCCGTCTACACTTTCCGGCCGTCCTCCCTTGAGCGCCAGCTCGAACAGTTCATCGCGCTCCAGCTCGACCTACCTCGCCCTCCTNCCTGGTCTTGAGCTCAGCCTTCTGTCCGTCACTTCCCGTGACCGCATGAGCATGGACGTTGTGCACTCGCGTGGTGTTGGCACTGTGTCGTTGCATCCGTCTGGTCTTGTTGTACTGCACGCCACCGTCCGTGGAAACCTGTGGCATGTACCTCGCCTCTCCTCCTCTCCTTCCATCTCCTCCTCGTCGGCCGCCACAGGCCATGTGTTTGTCACCAGTACGCTTTCTCCTCAGCACACTCGGCTCTTACACCGCTGCCTCTGCCATGTGCACTCTGGCGCCGTAGACAGCATGGTCCGCACCCAACCGGCCAAGGACCTTGACCCGGAAACTTTCCCCCTCCCGTGCCCCACTGAGTGCATTGACTGCGTTGAGGGGAAGATGCACTGGTCCACGTATCCCTTGTCTTCCTCCCGTGCGTTTGCCCCTCTTGACCTTGTCCATTCGGACATCATGGGTCCTCTCCCCACCGATTCCGTCGGCGAGCATGGTCGATATGTCCTCACCCTCACTGACGACTATTCTCGCTACCGCTCGGTCTTCTGCCTTCGGCAAAAGAGCAATGTCGCCCACGCCATCCAGGACTAGCTTGTCCTTGTGAAGCGCGAGTGTGGCCGTTCTCTCCGCCGATTTCGCTCCAATCACGGTGGTGAGTACATGGGTGAAGCCACGATCTTTCTTGCCTCCCGCGGAATCCCATTTATGGTTAATCACCCCTTAAAAATTCACCCTTCATTCAGTGTACATGTCCAAAGTAGTCACTTGGAAGTTTCATGGTACCTTCGTGGACGTTACGTCACAATTTCATTTTACCAGTTGTCCATAGACAGAATAGTGTATAATTATTCTTCAACATGGGAAAGAACGTGGAAGGATCTCAGTGACATTTTTACTACCTAATAAAAACCATGGTTTAGCGATTCACAACTCTATCTACATTTCCCGTTAAAGCACCTATATGTGTACATACACATAAACTGTACTACATCTGTAAATACGTAATAGACGTATTTGTGGNTGGCCAGCCCGAACACGGGTGGTACACGTGCCCTCTACCGACGGATGACGCACGTGTCATTACCACCATGCGTCGCCAGCGCGAGCGCCGTCTCGCCTCTGCCGCCGTAGGTGTCGCCGCCTCACACAACTCGGCCTTGTCCAGCAGCTCCATCACTCCGGTTGCTTTGCCAGTCCTGTCAACACCAGCGCCGCAGCCGTCGGCGCCGGCACAATCATCCTTCTACCCGGGCTCCGGCGCTATCACCCCGCACTCCGTCTACACTTTCCGGCCGTCCTCCCTTGAGCGCCAGCTCGAACAGTTCATCGCGCTCCAGCTCGACCTACCTCGCCCTCCTCCCCAGGGAAGTGCGAGTTGCATCACTTCCTGCTCTCCTGTCCAGCTCTGCATGACTAAGACTGAGCTACGGTCATGCCTCGTTTCCTCGTCTGTCTCATCGTCTCTCATGGTCTCCGCTACCCCTTCCCGGGACGACGTTGCTTGGCTTGACGATTGGCAGTCTCGGTTCGCACCTCCTTCCACCGCGTCCACGTCCCTTGCTTGCTGCCATGTGTCCGTTAGTGATCTTGCGACCCCGGTCCAGGACCCTGCTGAGACCTGGATCATCGACTCCGGGGCCACGCATCACATGACGGCCTCTCATGAGGCCTTTAGTATGCTTGGTCTTGTACGCGATGTTTCCGGTGTCTGGCCAGGTGTTGCCTGTCCGTGGTATTGGCGTCGTTCGTTTCCGTGGTCCCTCCGGTGACGTCTTTCTGACCAATGTCCTTTTCGTCCCTGGTCTTGAGCTCAGCCTTCTGTCCGTCACTTCCCGTGACCGCATGAGCATGGACGTTGTGCACTCGCGTGGTGTTGGCACTGTGTCGTTGCATCCGTCTGGTCTTGTTGTACTGCACGCCACCGTCCGTGGAAACCTGTGGCATGTACCTCGCCTCTCCTCCTCTCCTTCCATCTCCTCCTCGTCGGCCGCCACAGGCCATGTGTTTGTCACCAGTACGCTTTCTCCTCAGCACACTCGGCTCTTACACCGCTGCCTCTGCCATGTGCACTCTGGCGCTGTAGACAGCATGGTCCGCACCCAACCGGCCAAGGACCTTGACCCGGAAACTTTCCCCCTCCCGTGCCCCACTGAGTGCATTGACTGCGTTGAGGGGAAGATGCACTGGTCCACGTATCCCTTGTCTTCCTCCCGTGCGTTCGCCCCTCTCGACCTTGTCCATTCGGACGTCATGGGTCCTCTCCCCACCGATTCCGTCGGCGAGCATGGTCGATATGTCCTCACCCTCACTGACGACTATTCTCGCTACCGCTCGGTCTTCTGCCTTCGGCAAAAGAGCAATGTCGCCCACGCCATCCAGGACTAGCTTGTCCTTGTGAAGCGCGAGTGTGGCCGTTCTCTCCGCCGATTTCGCTCCAATCACGGTGGTGAGTACATGGGTGAAGCCACGATCTTTCTTGCCTCCCGCGGAATCCCATTTATGGTTAATCACCCCTTAAAAATTCACCCTTCATTCAGTGTACATGTCCAAAGTAGTCACTTGGAAGTTTCATGGTACCNTTTTCCTTGTCCATCGACGACTAGCGACAAACGTTGTGGTCGGCGGTCCTCGCGAGCTGTCGATACGGAAGTTCAGTCGAGCCTCCGCATCGACGGCGGCGGTACAATACACTAAGTGTATTGTATACTTAGTGTATTCAAGTATCAGTTGTCCAATACACTCCCCAGCTACACAATCCCAATACACTCATCACTTCTGGGCGGGGGGGAGATGGGGTCCCGACTATGTGGCTACCAATGTGTAATATGGCTGCAACACATATTTATGTCATCGATTAGTCAACGGTCGTCGATCGTCGATCGTCATCTTTGTAAAGGAAACCGTGTCGTAAGTCGTCGATCATCGATCGTCATTGATCAACGGTCGACAAGTGTTTTCAGATGTCTACTCCAAATACACTTAGTGTATTTTTCACTTGTCTGTCAGATACACTTACCATATACACTCCCCCAATAGACTTAACCCTTTCGGGGGGGGGATCTCCAACTCCTATGTTGTCCCCCCCCTCTCCCCCCAAAGGGTAAACTGTATTGGGGGAGTATCTATGGAAAGTGTATCTGATGGAAACGTAAAAAGTACACTAAGTGTATTGTACACTTAGTATGTTCAAGTATCGGTTGTCCAATACACTCCCCAGCTACACAACCCCAATACACTCGTCACTTCTGGGGGGAGGGGGGGAGATGGGGTCCCGGCTATGTGGCTACCAATGTGTAATATGGCTGCGACACATATTTATGTCATCGAGTAGTCGACGGTCGTCGATCGTCGATCGTCATCTTTGTAAAGGGAACCGTGTCGTAAGTCGTCGATCGTCGATCGTCATTGATCGACGGTCAACGATTGTTTTCAGATGTCTACTCCAAAAACACTTAGTGTATTTTTCACTTGTCCGTCAGATACACTTACCATATACACTCCCCCAATACACTTTACCCTTTTGGGGGGGGGATCTCCAACTCCTATGTTGTCCCCCCCCCCAAAGGGTAAAATGTATTGGGGGAGTGTCTATGGTAAGTGTATCTGATGGACACGTAAAAAATACACTAAGTGTATTGTACACTTAGTGTATTCAAGTATCGGTTGTCCAATACACTCCCCAGCTACACAACCCCAATACACTCGTCACTT
>SZWC01008529.1:102848-114061 GCA_023375785.1 Penium margaritaceum
GCCATGAACGTAGCAGGAGCATTCGCTAGCCCAAAAGGTATCACAAGATACTCAAAGTGTCCATAGCGCGTCCGAAACGCGGTTTTTTCCACATCCTCCACCGCAATGCGGATTTGGTGGTACCCCGACCTCAGGTCCAGTTTGCTAAAGACGTGTGCGCCTTGTAGCTGGTCCAACAGCTCCTTGGCCCGCGGCAATTGGTAGTGGTTCTTCACCGTGATGTTGTTGAGCGCCCGGTAGTCCACGCACATCCGTAACTCTCTTGATTTCTTCTTGACGAACAACACCGGTGCCGCGTACGGGGACACCGACGGCCGAATAAAGCCTTGGCCCACCAACTCCTCCAACTGCTTCTTGAGCTCCGCAAGCTCCGCGTCGCTCATGCGGTTGTAAGACCGCACCGTTGGTGATGACCATGGCACCACCTCGATTTTATGGTCAATGTCGCGTTGTGGCGGCAGCCCTTTCGGCAACTCCTCCAAAAAAACGTCCCCGAACTCCTTGAGCACCTCCCCAACACCAGGAGGAAACTCTGGAGCTCCTGCGCCTTCCCCCGGCTGTCCCTCCGCTGCTTCGACCGCTGAAATCTGCTGCTCTGCTGCTTGTTGTGGACGCACCCATACCAAGTAGACCTGGCCACCCTTGCGCTCGCACCGCTTTAGCTGCTGCAAGTTGATGACGCACAGCTGCTTCCCCGCTTCCGCCACTTCCGACTCCTTCCCCTCACCCCGCCACAAAGGCAAAGTGATATTTTTCCCGTCCGCCTTCACGACCACCCAGTTGCACCTCCAATCCACCGCCGGATTCCAGGCGTGCAACCAATCTCGGCTGATCAAACAGTCGTAATCATCCATAGGGCAAGTGTGGAACTCCATGTCACACACCAACTCACCCATACGGACTTTGTGCTTGATGAGAGGCCTGCCGCACTCCACCACTCCGGACACCTGCTGCGCCTTGGCCGACGTCCCCGGCTGCCGTGCAAGCTCCAACCTCATCGCCAACCTGTCGTTGAAGAAGCTATGACTCGCGTCGTCGTCTAGCAGCCCACGTANCGCGAGCATCTTGAAGGTCTTGTCGTGGCCAAAATGACCACTATAGTGCGAGTCGTACGCCTCCTCCAGCAACGCTTGTCGCAAAGACGCATTCCGCGGCACCACAATCTGGTTCCCCTTCTCACGCCGCCAATACTGGCCATCCCACTTGCACCCCTTCACCGTACTTCCGGCAAAGTCCTCGTCCTCCGCATACCCGTGTGCAAACAGGCTGCGGATGATGGGAGATCCCGTCAGCACCGTGATCGCATGCACGCCCAAGTCCGGGCGACGCGAAAGCGGATCTGCTGGGTTGATCCTTCCTGGCTTGTACTGGATCTTGTAGTCGAAGTCGCCCTCCAGCAGTTCCATCCACCGTGCTTGACGAAGACTCAGGTTCGGCTGTGAATTCAGGTACGTGAGCGCGTAGTGGTCCGTGTGTACCACACACCGCCGCGCCTCAAGGTAGCACCTCCATTGCTTGAAGGCCTGGACCACCGCGAACATCTCCTTCTCGTGGATCGAGTAGTTGAGCTCAGCCCCTTTCAGTTTCTTGGAGTAGTACGCAATGGGTTGTAACCCTTTCCCTTGGTCCTGCATCAGCACCCCGCCGATCGTATAGTCACTTGCGTCCATCGCCAACACGTACTCCTTGCTCGTGTCCGGATGCACCAACACCGGGCCTTGACACATGGCAGCCTTCATTGCACCGAAGGCTTGCCCCTCCTTTGCACCCCACTCCCATTGGCGCCCCTTCTTGAGCAAGTCTGTCAAGGGTGCTCCCATTGCCGCATGCTCCCTGATAAACCTCCGGTATTAGTTCGTAAAACCCAGAAAAACCTGGATGTCACGCACGCACGCCGGCTCTGGCCACTCCTTCACTGCTTCCACCTTTTTTGGATCCATGCGGATTCCCCTCCCGCTAACAATGTGCCCGAGGAACTCCACCTCTTGCTTGGCGAATTCACACTTGCTGAGCTTGGCAAACAGCCGCTCCTTTCTCAGCACTCCCATCACTGTCCACAGGTGCTCTTGGTGCTCCTCCATCGTTCGCGAGTAGACAAGGATGTCGTCAAGGAAGACGACCACGAACTGGTCCAAGTAGGGGTGGAACACCCGGTTCATCAACGCCATGAACGTAGCAGGAGCATTCGCTAGCCCAAAAGGTATCACAAGATACTCAAAGTGTCCATAGCGCGTCCGAAACGCGGTTTTTTCCACATCCTCCACCGCAATGCGGATTTGGTGGTACCCCGACCTCAGGTCCAGTTTGCTAAAGACGTGTGCGCCTTGTAGCTGGTCCAACAGCTCCTTGGCCCGCGGCAATTGGTAGTGGTTCTTCACCGTGATGTTGTTGAGCGCCCGGTAGTCCACGCACATCCGTAANAAACAGTCGTAATCATCCATAGGGCAAGTGTGGAACTCCATGTCACACACCAACTCACCCATACGGACTTTGTGCTTGATGAGAGGCCTGCCGCACTCCACCACTCCGGACACCTGCTGCGCCTTGGCCGACGTCCCCGGCTGCCGTGCAAGCTCCAACCTCATCGCCAACCTGTCGTTGAAGAAGCTATGACTCGCGTCGTCGTCTAGCAGCCCACGTAGCTTCCTCCGACCCTTGAAACTCCCCTCCGGAATCTCAAGAACCTGCTCCAGGATGATCCCTGGAAACTGCTGGGTCTCACCTTCATTCCGCAACAGCACTTGAGGCAGCTCCTTAATCGGCAAAAGCCTTTCAGGGCTGGTGCTGTCCCTTGCGGACGAAAGACTTCCAGCAGTAGGTCGTCCCCTCACTGCTGCTGCCCGTTTCCCTGCTCTGCCTTGCGCTTGGAGCAATCCCGCTTGCGATGACCCTCCTCACCACAAGCTCAACACTTGCCTCTCGGTCCCTGCAGCCTGCCCGCACCCCGCTACCCGGCTTGGATTGCATCCACCTCCATGGGCACAGCCTGACCCGGCTGCTCCACCCGTGGTTGTGTTGCATAGCTGGTCCGGCGCGCGTTGTAGCTTACCGCGTCGATGTGGTCTGCCACCGAGACCAACTCCGCAAAGGTCTGCAACCAGAGCGCCGCGAGTTCGCGTTGGACGTGTAGCTTCAGGCTGTCATGGTAGCGGTCGTACGCCTCCGCGTCCGAGAGGTCGTCAATCTACGCCACCAAGACCATGAAGTGTGTAGTGTAGTCCTGGACCGATCCGCCTTGCTTGACGTGCTTGATCTTGTCACGTGCGACCCGACTGCCGTTGAGGAGGTCGAAACGCGCCTGGAGTATCGTCTCAAACTGCTCCCACGTCTCTGGCTTCTCCGTCAACGCCCGCGCACCGAGCTGCACTTCCCGCCCCAGCTGAAGACTCAGTAATGGCTGAAGCCGTGCCCCGGCCCCCAGCCCGTCCGGCAACCCAACGGCGTTCCGCCGGCACAATGCCGACCACCACTGCAGCGCCATTCCCCGGAGTAGCGTAGGTGCATACTCCAGTCTCGTGGCATCTTGTCCCACGGGAACGCCCAACGCCGTGAAGTACGAGGTCAGCGTGAAGAGCCACTCGCGCGCACTACCCTTGCTGGTACAGAACTCTGGCTCCTTCGGCTTGGGCCGCCGAAAGGCAGGTGCGGATGCCAATGCAACACCCACCAATGCACTGCTCCCTTGGCCGATGTACCTCGCCTCAACCTCCGCACGCAGCTGCTGGTTCTCTTGACGCAACTCGTCAAGAGCACCCCGGATCTCCTCCATGAGGTAGGCCTGGTCGTATGCCACCGCCGCCATGGTTCTGGTTGTGACAAAAAAATTCTGGCCAAACGCAGTTGTGGCAGATCTACTGCCTCCCTTGGGTCCGCGCAAAGCCGAGCGAACGTCCACGTGCTCTGATACCAAATGTGAACCGAGGGGCGCCCGGCGTGACAGTCACACGCCGAGCCCTTGAGATGTCGCAAGACCCTCTCCTAGCAGCAAGAACGCTGCTAGTGGTCGAGGTTCCCGCCGTGCAACTCTCCCGGCGGCGTTTGCACCAAGGTGCGCTGCGGAAGACTTGTACGATCAAATGGACGTGTGCGAGGCAATACTTGGAAAACAAGGAGATTTGGATAAGGAATTAATCCTTTAGACTTGATAGATCAGTACAAGACAATGTATTCAGTCTCTGGGTAAGATTGGCATGCCTAGAACAACCCCTAGGCTTCCTTATGTACCAGCCCCTATGAGCCAGCCAAAATGTACTCAGCGCTCCGAGACCCTCTATCGAGGCGCACTCATAAAAATAACATATGCATCATATAGTACGTGCCATGAGCTTTCCAATGCACCAAAGAACGCCTCAATCCGTGAAGAAACGGCTAAGTTATGGCCGTTTGAGTGCTCCACGCGTGACGGCCACTGGCAGCACTGCCAGCGGGGGTCACGGCCGCCCGAAACGCCCTTGCTTGCGAATGCAGCTCCAGCCGCCATCCCGAAGCGCCCATGGACCCCAATGAACCTTGCCTCATTGGCTAAGCGTCCATCCAGGGGAGCTTCGGCTATAGTGGGCGAGAAAGTCGCTCCGCCGTGCTCGGGGTCGAACCGGTACGTCTTCTGTTTTCTAGAGGTGCGCCTCCCACCTTTGCACGGCCGTATCTTTCTTGTCCCTACACCGAATGACCCGGTTCTTGGGTCGATTGCGTACGGTTTTTCACATAGAATACAATTGGAGCATCAAAACATGAATCTGACTTCAGCATGATGACGTAATCACCGCCTCGACCGGCGGCTCCCATAACAGCCCCAGTCGAATCCGATGGTCCCTCCGGGTCGACACCCGCAGTCGCGTCCGCTGGTCCCTCCAGACCAGCAGCCCCAGTCGCGTCCGCTGGTACCTTCGGGCCGGCACCCCCAGTCGTGTCTGCTGGTCCCTCCGGGCCGGCCGCCCCAGTCGTGTCCACTGGTCCCTCCAGACGAGCAGCCCCAGTCGCGTCCGCTGGTCCATCCAGGCCGGCACCCCCAGTCGCGTCCGCTGGTCCCTCCGGGCTAGCACCCCTAGTCGTGTCCGCTGATCCCTCCGGGCCAGCAGCCCCAGTCACGTCCGCTGGTCCCTCCGGGCCGGCCGCCGCAGTCGCGTCCGCTGGTCCCTCCGGGTCGGCACCCCCAGTCGCGTTCGCTGGTCCCTCCGGGCCGGCAGCCCCAGTCGCATCCGTTGGTCCCTCCGGGCCATCAGTCCCACTCACGTCCGCTGGTCCCTCCGGGCGAGCAGCCCCAGTCGCGTCCGCTGGTCCCTCCAGGCCGACAACCCCGGTTGCATCTGCGGACCTCTCTGGGCCAGCAACCTCGTCCGCCTCCATTGGCCCGACGGACTCAGTGCCATCGCCTGCCCAGCCACGCTACATGCGTGGCCCAGGCGGCAGCCTCCGACCCAAACCGTCAGTGAGCGCGCAGACTATCGCACCGCGCTCCGTGGCGCCTCGACCCCCTGTGGCTCCACGTGTCTCCTCCACTCCCACGGTCGTGAGTGGGGATCCTGGCACCAAGGCCCTCGGCTTGACCACCTCGGCCATCATTGCAGACCTTCACCCCGGCTCCGCACTGGGCTACGCCATGCTTCATCATGAGCATTGGTACGCTCTCGTGGCTGCACTCGCGCGCATCCCACCTGGGGCTCGAGATGCACACACTCTCTCATTCCGCTCCATAGTACGCCCGGAGAACCTAGACACCCTGCGCGAGGCACGAGCCTCTCCTGAGGCCGCACACTGGGACGCTGCCTGCGCCGATGAGCTCGCCACTATCCGACAGCACCACGTGTATAACCTCGTCGACCTTCCTCCAGGACAGAAGGCCATCGGCGCCAAGTGGGTCTTTCGGCGCAAGTGGAAGCCCGACGGGTCCTTGGACAAGAACAAGGCCCACCTTATAGCCAAGGGATTTGCCCAGATTCCTGGGGTCGATTACGACCAGATCTTTGCCCCAGTTGGCCGGTTCTCCACTAGCCGGGCACTCTTCAGCCTGGTCGCGCAGCATGGGTGGGAGCTGCATCAGACGGATGTGAGCAACGCTTTTCTCCATAGTTCACTGGAGGGTGAGGAGCTCTACATGGTGCAGCCCCCAGGCTTCGACGATGGCACTGGGAGAGTCTAACGACTGCACAAGGCCCTCTATGGCCTGAAGCAGTCGCCTCGGTGCTGGAACCAAGAAATGAGCAGCACGCTCCTTTGTGGCGGACTTCAGCACAGCACCACTGACCCCGCACTGTTTGTTAGTCCGCGAGGCCGGACTTTCGCTACTGTTCTGGTTTACGTCGACGACCTGCTCATTGCGTCGCCAGACACGGCTGCCATCTAGCGTGTCAAGGACCTGCTACATGCCGCCTACTAGATGAAGGACCTTGAGTCTGCCAGAGTCTTCCTGGGCATGGAGCTCGAGCATGATCACTCCCAGGGCGTCCTGCAAATCCACCAGGCCGCCTATGTGCAGACACTGTCCACCCGCTTTGCGGAGGACCTGCCACTCGTGCCGAGCGCATCCTCACCAATGTCACCCAATGGCCAGGTGAAGCTGAAGAGTCCTGACCCAGCCGTTGTGGGGGAGCTAGTTGACGTGACCACGTACCTGCGAGTAATCGGGTCACTGATGTTCCTGGCGACGACGACGCGCCCAGACATCGCGTTCGTCGTCAACCTCCTGGCCCAGTTCTCTCAGGAGCCACGTCACCTCCACTACGAGGCCGCAATCCGAGTACTGTATTATGTTGTATTGACTCCTCGGCAAGGTCTCATGTTCCGCCGTCAGCCGTCTGTTGTCGCAGTGGGCTACACCGATAGTGACTAGGCCGGCAGTCCGGACGATAAGAGTCGTACAGGCTGGATCTTTCTGATTGGCGGCACAGTTGTGTCCTCGCGTAGTGGCAAGCAGGGGTGCGTTGCACGCAGCACTGGTGAGGCTGAGTATCTTGCTCTTGGCTCAGGCGTGTGTGAGAGTGTGTGGTTGCGTCATCTGTTGTCCGAGTTGCGTCAGTCCATCGCATCCATCACGTTGCACTGTGACAATGAGAGTGCCATGGCCATGGCCGACAATGACGGCGTGCATCACACACGCACAAAGCACATCAACATTGAGTATCACTATGTGCGTTCGTTGTTGCATGACGGCAGCATCAGCATCGTGTGGGTTGAAACAGCACGGCAGTTGGCTGACTTCTTGACCAAGGCACTGAAGAGCGACTCGTTCAAGAAGGTTGTGAGTTTAGTTGGCATCCTTCCATGATTGACTCCCTCTGTCCCTGCTTGCGTCTCTGCTTGGCCTCGGGGAGTTTGGTTGTTGACTGTGTCTCTGCCCGCACATGTGCACTACGCCTGTGAGTCATTGGGGAGTGTTGCTTTTCGTGCATCTCTCATTGTATTCTGTTGTGTCCTCCCGACTTGTGTACATCGGCGTGCAGATGAATGACCGCGAGACATGACGCCGCTGGAGTGTCGCTCGGTGGAGCCGACGCACGCTAAGGCCCACTAACCCGTCGCTGAAGCCTCCTCCCTCTTGTGATGCGCTCAGCTCCATCAGCAGGCCTCCTCGGTGGTCGGGCCACCGGCGGTACCTGCCACTGCAGATGTTGTCTGCATGCACCTAGCGCTGTGTCTGGCCGTGGCATTGTGTCTGCAGCATAATGCGATGCCTAGGGTCCATGTCTCCTGCTGTATGGCCCTGTTTGGCATCGTTGATTGTCGTAGGCACTGCCTCCGTTCGGGCAGCCATAACTTCTTGTAGCTATTTTTCTAGTTGATTCTGACCACACGACTGCGTTCGCAGCGCCGGTATTATGGTATGGTCCAGTTTTCAGGCAAAACGGATGACGCCCGGATTTTGGGCTGTCGAGCGTCTGGCAGGGCTCACCGAGAAAACCCTGCCTGCCAGAAAATAGGTCTAGCACTATTTTCTCATTGGCTGGTCAGCTGAGTAACAAGTTCTACACTAGTGGGGGGGAGCTAGAACTTGGAGGGGTCTCCCATTGTTGCTTATTCTTCATTCCTAATCAGACACTTTCAGGTTTCAGCTGCGTTCTGGCGCTAACACTGGCGCGCGCGTTTCTGAGTAACAAACCCAGAGCTTCCAGACATAGACTCTAGAGCAGCCGACTGAGGGGGCAGCAGACTTAAGCAACGATAGTGGAAGCCCGCACGCTGCATCAACAACGCACGCTGCCCCAACCTGCTGCCTAGGTTTCTAGCTCGGTGCTTGAAAACGTGGAGAGACGGTGAAGAAACGCTTAGAATTGTGAAAGTTGAAACAATGAGCGCGAGAGAGAGGGATATGCCCTCCACTCTCGGTCAGGCCAGCGTACGTGCACACCGCGCAACAGTTGACCTATGGAAAGTCCAAGAGAAGATCTACCAGCTACCAAACAGCAACAGGTCGGATCCCGACAACAGTACGGGTCACTAGTGTGGCCGAATGACCAGGGCTGATGCCGGTATTACCGGTACCGCGGTATACCGTGCTTTTGTACCGCGGTATTGTGGTACCGCGGTACGGTATTCTTTTTTGCGGTACCGGTACGGTATCGGTACTGACCTGGCAGGGTACCCCTCTTCTGTACCGCGGTATCATACTGCGGTACAGTAACGCGGTAATGAGAACGTGACAGATTTTTTTCTGACAAGTAACGGTAACGCGCTACAACTAAGTCAATGAGGTGCTGCGGATGAGTGTGCATTCGGACGCTCGCAATGGACAGGAAATCGACGTGCATATCTACGTGCAAAGCGAGCCGCGACGTACGACTTCGCCCTCGACATTTGAAAGGGCGAATACATCCGAGCTGCCGTGTATGCGCCCCGCACTTATAACGACTGTCGAGCGAAGATCTTGACGCACGAAGGGACCTGTTCTGAAAGCGCATACTTAAGAAATGTCTACTCTGGAATCTGATGTCTAAAAGATGCCGCGTTCTAATCTCATCCATATCGACGACTACTACCAAATAGATTGTCTATCCCGTGCACCGAATTTTATGCTGCATAAAGTGAATATCGACTCCTAAGAGAGCATAAGGTCATTGAATAGGATCACAGATCGTTCTTTCCGACTTCGCATCCTTCCGTTAAGTGAAGAAAAACATCATCGTCATTGTGTGTGATTCCTTAATGGTCTCGTAAATGGGACGAACGAGTTGTCAAGCATTACACCCAGCCATGGGTGTAAGTGTTCAACCGCGCGATAGAAAACTTATGGAATATCGAACGGCCGTTCGCCTCTATCGTCGACTCCATCAGTGTCACGCGGACGCATGATCTGAAAGTGTCCGATTGCGAATATTTGCCTGAATGGTAAGTCAACATGAAATCAGCTTAAATCATTTTCCTTCGCCATAGCGTTCTACAGCTTGCAGTAGGCATCCGACAGCATGGCGCCTCGACCCCAGGCCTCTCCGCAGCGCCAGGATTATTTTGAGCATCACGGAGAAGTGTAAAAAGGCGGGCGTGACTTCGGATGAAAGGTAGGGCCTAAACAGGCACCTCGCGTAAATTTATCCCATTTGAAATTTCAAAATTAAAAAAGCGAAGTCCTATGGACAGACCAAGCACATGGACGTTTGACCAAAATATGACACTAAGAAAATACGAGGCCTTTTAGACAAACTGTTGTGATTTGTGCCGTTTCTGTACAGTTTACTGTGACCACTCGGCCGTGTCCATACTCGTGCAGATCCCTGAGGCAGGCGGCCCTGGTGACACCGGCGCGACGACAGGCGGCGGCCTACCCGTCTGGAGGTGACCGACCACTGCTCCAGAGCCCCAGATGTCACCGGGACTCCTTGCTGTGCCTTCTACGTCTTGCAGGCGCCTTTCGGCGGACTGGGCATGAGACCCATTTGCATGTTTTTGCATTATANGGTTCAGACGGCGCAGGATTCTGACATGTGTGCGTAGAGTTACGGCCAAAACAGTGGTTTTAGGCCGGTTTTAGGACAGCTCTAGGACTGCCGCGTGCGACACCCGCTGTGCGCCGCGGCAGGTATTTATGCCCTGGACCTGTCATTTGTCATTTCTCTCTGCATTTACTAAGCTATTGAAGCTTATGAGACTTTGCGCGTCTCCCTAGCCTGATCCTTGCTGTTTCTTGCACCTGCCTGCTTGCTAGTGCATCAGCTGACTGGACAGTGTCGCCACGTCAGCAGCAGCAAGGCTAGGAAGCTTCCTAGCAGATTCTCACAAACAGGTCCAAAATTCCAGGTCTGAAAATTGTAGTCGAATTTAATTGTCATGTTATTGAGCTCTACAAAACAAGAGAATGTAAGAGACTACGGTATTCAACTAGAGTATCTCTTCATAAATTTGCCCTCCTCCCCTTCCCTCATTTCTTGTCCCTTAACTTCTACTCCACCTAAACATCTCCATATCACAAGTGAATATCATGTTAAGGTGCATCCTTTCTTTGTGAGTATATAAACTTGAGTTCCAAGTTCATGACATCTATTACTTATCCGATTTTTTAAGCTTAGAATTCATTTTTGGTGTTAGAAAAATATTAGGGCATTCAGTACCGTGGTACACATTTTAGTACCGTGGTACACTGTGTGTATTGTACATTGGTATACCGTGTACCATGGTAATTGTATAATACCGCGGTATTTTACCAATACCGTCGGTAACGCGGTGCCGGTACCGGTATCGGTAATGAGCTGCCACAAAATCATGATACCGCGGTATTTGTACCGCGGTACTGTGGTGCCGCGGTACTCGAGTACCGCGGTACTAAATACCGCGGTATTGCAGCCCTGCGAATGACAAACCGAAAGAAGCAGCGGAAGCAGAAAAACAAGCTCTGCAGATGTAAGCTGACCAAAGTAGCTGTTGAGCACTATAGCCTGCCTCCATGTGAGTGGCTCCAAGTCCAGAGGTCATTAAGACGGACATAACCACATCAGCAACAGCAAGACTAGGAAACTTCCTAGCACTTTCTCAACCTTAACCCATGCGCACTTCTACCTAGCATGTTTAGGGGTACCCACAGGTTCGTCGTTCTTTGCCTAAGTAACAAGGTTGCTCCATTCCGTGGCTTCGTGTGCATACCCTCTCTCCCTTGCTTTGCCACGTGTGCCAACTTAGCAACCCGTTATTGCGTATAATGAGCTCCTTTCCTCGTTTACTTGACTTTCGTTGAAAGCAAGTGAGGCGCAAGTGAAAAGCCTTTTTTGAGAAGTGGTCCCATGACCTTG
>SZWC01008530.1:66767-77482 GCA_023375785.1 Penium margaritaceum
CCCCCCCCCCGCCCGCCCCTCCCAAAACCCCTTCCCGGCCGTCAACCCTTCTTGCCACGGACTAATGCAAGCTCCCTCTGAAAGTTGTTGGTCTTGGCAAGGCCTAGCCCTAGCAGGGGACCGTCCAAGGCCTTTCTGAACGTCGGAACGTACAAGCCCGTCCAAGCTCTCAGCAGTACTTCCTGCGACAGCGGCCTGCTGTTGTCACGGAGTCGGCTCTTGTTGTCTACTTATCAGCTGCTGTTTGTCAGCTGCTGTTGTCTACTTTCAGGTGCTATTGTCTAATTGCCAGCTGCTATTGTCTACTTGCCAGCTGCTGTTGACTACTTTTCAGCTGCTATTGTCTACTTGTCAGCTGCTATTGTCTACTTATCAGCTGCTATCGTCTACTTGTCAGCTCCTGTGGTGTCCATGTCAGCTGCTGTTGCCTCCTTGTCAGACGCCGTGGAGGAGTACGCCCACCAGAGACGCTCCAGACCTCTGCAGCCTTTTCCCCACAAGGCAGTAGCGTGCAGGCTGAAGGCTGAAGGCTTCGCCGCAGAATATGCGGTCGCAGTCGCACCCCTCTCTCTGCCTTACTGGTCGAATTTGCAACTCGGGCACCGGATCTTGGGACTGGAAGCGACGGCTGGGCCAGCCATCGAACAAAAAGGGCCAGGCTGGCGAGCGAGGCGTGTTAAGGTATCAGGGATTCAACCGGAGCAGAGCGCCGTCCGTTCCGAAACTGCTCCAACCAGCGCGGTTTTTTTTTTTTTTGGGGGTAGCGGATGTGATTTGGCGCATGCCTAGCTTTCTTGCCGCTGGGAATTTTCCATCGCGAGTGCGAGCTTCGGCTCAGCGCGTGGACCCTGCCCTAACCCTAAGACGGGGCCAAAAGGGTACGAAAAAACAAAGCGGAGAAAAGTGGGAGATGGGAAAACGAGCATCTTTTCCCGAAGAACACGGATCACCTCTGCGGCTGCAGAGGTGTTCGGCTGAGCTGTGCCGCTTGGCACGTCAACAAACAGCGTGAGGGGAAACGAGGACGAACGCACGCGTGCGTGCGTTCGTCGCTGGCCGTTGGCAGTTTTGTTTCTGTTCGAGTGCGGAAAAGAGGAAGGGGGGGGAGAGGGGATGCGCAGCCTGAACCTGAATGAGAACGCCGTGTGGAGGTGGCGGAACGGAAATGGTTGGACGCATACTACATGCATGTCATGCCGCACTGTTGCTTGCAGTACGTGTGGCCCACGTGGTGAAGACGACGACAATCCACCTCCCCCCCCCCCCCCCCCCCCCCCCTCACGATAGGGCCTCATCGTCAGAAGAATCTAGACGCAGTTCCAGCTCGATTTCTGGCTCGCATTCTCCTCTCTGTCGCCGTCTTCACTACTTCGCGTCCGTATGATGCACCGTCGAAATCGACGTTGGCCGACTCGAAAGAGTGCATGACGACTGTTTGAGGGGATAGAAGGAGAGAGAATGGGGTTCCGACGTATGGCAAGGAAGGGAAGGACGAAGGCATGGCCTGGAGAAAGGGGTAACGTCGGATGAGACAACCACTAACCCATGCCGGTGAGCTGCATGCTGAATGCGCCACGTGGCGCTATGAACCTGCAGGCTCAAGCACCCGCAGGTTGCTTCGCAAGGCTACTGCCTCGAACTGCTCAGACGCAAGATGCTCTGAAGTGCCGCGTAATGGTGTGAACCGACTCATTTAGCCATCCTTTTTTACCCTTTTGACCCCTGGTCGCAACCTTCTCAAAGCAGGGCTACCTCAACATCAAGAGACTTTCAGAGATTAAACCTGGCTTCTGAAAGCCAAGAAAAGAAATTAAAGACAAAAATTATGATTCTTTTGATATAAAAATTCTGAATAGATGCATGATCAGGAGCCAAATTTGGTGTTCCTTCGTATTTAAGCTGAAGACTCTCATAAGTTGGAACAAATCCAAGTTAAAATGACTCCATATCCAAAATTCCTCCTAAAATGATTTATTTATTGAAAGGATGAGGTTGAGAGGCCTCATCATGAAGCATAGAGCACCCATGGAATTCAGCCTAGCATTTAAGGGAACTAGGTTTTGGAGATGGATAAAAGTTTGCGAATTACCTCTAAAGATTTTGCATCACAAAAATTCTTATCCTTACAGTTGATGAAAAAAACCTGACGTGAACCATTCCCTAATATCGAAGAGTGGATGGTTCTCTATTCACATTTATAGGCAAAGATGTCTACATGTTCTCTCCACTACAACATGGACAATCTTTCTTATAAGAAGACTTTGCACGATATGCACACGTTTTGGGGGAGTCTTTTCCCACCTTCTTAGTGCACTTCCCATAGCCTCCACCCTTAAGAAACTTAACAGGCAAAATGCTCCGAAAGTGGATGATCCAGCACATTGTGGGGAGATAGTGGACGTGACCCTACACTTCTGCCTCATTCGCTGTTTCATGTCCTTGGCCACTACCACATGGCCCGAATTATCCTTCCTTATCAATCTCCTTGTAATGTTTCCACAGTGTCCTTAGGCAAGAGCCCTTCACAAGGCTGTGCAAGTGGTGTAGTACATGGTCTCTACAGCATACCTCGGACTCTGCTTTTGACGGCAGTGCTCGGTGGTAGTCAACAGTTGCACCGACAGTGACTGGGCGTGGAGCCTTGATGGGTGCAGTCAGATAGGCTAGGAAACAGTCACACGCGACACCCCTTCCCTCATGCCTCTGTGTTGCACACGACGCTGTGGACGGATAGGGACAAACATAAGTACAAATGGTCACGTGTGTGGGGAGTTAGAGTCAGAACAGTGAGAGCGGAAAGGTACCTACGGGGTGGAACTTGCTAGTTGATTCCACCCGTCGACCGGCGAGGGGGAGCTCGCCGGCGCTCACTCAAAGCTCGCATGAGCAAACCTGTCTCAAGTCACATACGCCTAGAACCCAAGTTTTGACCTAAACTATGCATGTCTAAACCAACATCATTTCACAAGCAAGACTAAACTAGGTCACCAAGGCATTGCAGTTCACATACAAATAGGCATGCCGCTGGATTGTTACGTGACAACAAGTGAGCTCTCAAAAAGGGGAGTAGTGATAACGAGAGTGTATCCACAGGCTGGGTATGCTCAGCAGCTACCAAACTCGCGTCTGCTCCCCAAGTCTTCCGTGCCCTCCCCCTCATCAAGAGTCTGCAAGGCAATGGACGTGAGTCGAGAGGTCATAGTAAGCTGAATGTACAATATCACTCCCGTTGCGCGTTGGTGCCAACCCACACGACATGAACCTCACCTCGATCCACCAAATCTCGGATGTGATGGTACTCGACGTTGATATGCTTCGTGCATGCATGAAACACACCGGAGTTCTCCGTAATGGCCTTTGTGTTTTTGTTGTCACACCGAAGCACAACAGGGGGCATGTACTGACGCAATTCACGCAACAGACACACTAACCAAACACTCTCGGTCACGCCAGCGCCCAAAGCTACATACTCTACTTCGGCGGTGGTGTGCGCGATGCAACCCTGCTTGCCGCTACGCCACAGAACAACAGTTCCTCCAATGAGAAAGATGTAGCCAGTGCGACTCTTGCCGTCTGGACTCCAAGCCCAGTCATTGTTTGTGTACCCGTCGAGAACCACAGAGGCCTACCCACGGTAATGAAGTCCAATCTGAGCGGTGGACACGACGTACCGAACACACCGGAGGGCACCCTCCAAAACCCGCCTGCGTGGTGCGTATGAGAACTGCGCGAGTAGGTTGACAATGAAGGCTATGACCGGCCGTTTTGTCGTGGCCAGGTACATGAGCGAGCCAATGACTTGCAGGTATAGGGTCACGTCGACTAGCTCCCCCAGCTATGCTGAGTCAGTGACCTTCACAGCGTCCTGGCCGTCAGGGGTGATCGAGGTCAACGCCGTGCGCACGCTGCTAAGTAGCTCGGCAAAGCGCTCCCCCATAGTGAGAGCGTACAATTCCTGCTGGACCAGGAGCGTCGGACAAGTGCAATCATGCACAATGTGCATACCAAGAGGCACTGCAGCCTCTCCTAGGTCTCTCATTTTGTATGTCGACTGCAACACTCCCTTCGCTGCTGCGATAGCCTTCAGATCAAGCGAAGCGATCAGAAGGTCGTCAACATAGACTAGGATGGCCGTGAGTGGCAGAGGAGTCTGGGAGGCAAAGAGAAATGGGTCCACCGCGATCTGGGCATAGCCGGCTCGTAGGAGCGTGCCAGTGATCTCCTTGTTCCAGCATCGGAGCAACTGCTTCAGGCCGAGGGGGGTGACGACACAAGCGACTCGACTGGTCGTGTTGGCGATGCAAGTGGTGATGACACAGACGACGCAGGGGCCTCTGCAAGTGACGTAGGTGTGGATGACGCGGGTGTCGCTAGGGACTCAGGAGGTGACGTAGGCACCGGGGAAGCAAGAGGGGCTGACAGCGTAGGCAACGCAAGTGGTATGGACATCGCAGGTGAGCGAGCTGGCAGGTACGACGGACCCGTTGTGCCCAGGGTGACCAGGGCAGCGGCATCGGTCAGCCCACCCTCCCCCGCGCGAGGGACCGCCCCAGAGGAATGCGACTGCGGAGTGCCACTGACCGGTAGGTCACGAGACTCAACAATGCGCCGCCGACTGGGGTCCCAGAAGCGCTAGGCCTTTGAGCGCAAGGCCACGCCCCTGAATGCGCAGACGCGACCGCTAGGGAAAAACTTGTTCCCTTGCTGTTCAATTGTAAACCAGACGCAGCCAAGAGATACCCATACACGCGACAGCCGGAGGTCGGCACGGCGCTCGTACCATAGTTGGTACGGGGTGTGTGTGCTGGGGAGGGGGCCATGAGGGATCCGGTTCCAGACCCATGTCATGTATGCCATGCCCTCGAAAGCGAATGCTTCCAGCATGCCGCTGTCCACCCGCATTGAGCGAATTGCATCCTCTATGGTGTGGTTCCAGCACTCAGACACGCCATTCTGCTGGGGCGTGGCGGGGGCAGAGAGGTTGTGAAACACCCCCACTTTGGCAAAATACCGGTGCAGGTCACCCATGAATTCACCACCCCAATCAGAGCAGAAGTTTTGGAGGACATGGTCGGACTGGCGTTCGGCCATAATGAGCCATGTGCGCATGGCAAGTGCACCATTGCTGTTCAGGCGCAAACTGAAGATCCACCGCATGCGGGTGAAGTCGTCCGTAATTGTGAGGATGTATCACCCTCTGTCATCCCGGAACTCCACGGGAAGGGGTCCCAGGAGACTAGAGTGAACCAACTTGAGGGGCCTTCGAGCCCGTGAGTCGGACAGATGGTACGTGGCCCGGTCCATTTTACCTTGAACGCACCCAAAGGCAATCAGTTTTAGGCGTCACCTTGAAGGACGCCGCGTCAAGACCGAGCACAGGTTGTGTGCGAATGAGACGATCAGCAGCACCTAGATGGACATGACACAAGCGTTTGTGCAGTAGGCGATGGTGCTGAGGCGACAGAGTGCCCGTCACAAACACCCGCACAGCGGGGGATGTCGTGACCGGGGTGGACGTGGGGCAGTCAGAATTGTGGTACAAGTCTCCAACTGCCTTGCCACGAAGTACTACTTCAGCGGTTGCACAGACAAAAATGGTGGCATCCTCACCTGTGAATGCGACGCTGAGAGCCATCTGTGTGCACGCACGTCCCGTCAATAGACTAAGTTGTAGATCAGGCACATACAACACATTGGCTGTCACCCCTGAGTCGGCTTCGGACTCTCCCATCCCTTGCCATCCTTGACTCCCCCTTGTTGCTCTTTCCCTTCTTCCTTTGGACTGCGGTAGCTGTACCTGTTGGTGTTGTAGTTGCCGCTGTCGGCTACGATGACTCACGGGAGGAGGAGGGGATAATGCGTGTTGCCTGGCTTGCTCTGACCGCTCCGGCTGACGCACCATGATGAGCGCCATTCGCTGCTCCAACTCCAGCCACGTGTAGAAAGTGCTCAGTGACCCAGGACAGTACAAAGGCCCTATCACCCATCTCTTGAAGACGTTTCACGCTGAAGTTGTCGAAGGCTTTCACGTACTCGCGCCCAACGCCGATCCAAAGGTGCTGAACGCCATGAGTTGCCCCGGCCCATTCTTCCCAAGGGCCTTGCGGTGCGGTAGTACCTGTACTACCGCATCGCCGGCCGCCAGTAGTCGGCCGGTTCCTCATGCGCACCCTGGCATAGAGAGTTGAAGTCCGAGAGGCGCTGTGAGGTTGTGGCCATGGTCGCGCCTTTGAAAACGGTGGTTGCCAGCCTCCACGCATCGTGGGGATCCGTTCCACTGCCGGTGCCGAGATCACCAAGGAAGGATTCAAAGTCGAGGGTGTACTCCTCCGAGATAGCCTTAAGGAAACTGTAGGCAGCTTCAGCGGCGGTTGTCTTCTGTTGGGGGTCCGCAGTCTGATACAGACTAGTGTAGTATGGATACACCCCTACGCTGACTGCCTACATGCGGAATCGTGGCTCCCAGGTGGTGTAGCTATCCTCCTACCGGTAGGCAGGAGGGTCAGTCTCGAACCACTTGGGAGGCTTTGCCGTCAGCAGGGCTGCCGAGACGGCTTGTTCAAGCGACAGAGACATGGGATCTTCCTATAGTCCAAGACTCAGGCGGAATAGCTGGTCCTCTAGGGAGGCTGGGTTCGTGATGACCCTGAGTGTGTCGCTTGGACCTGCGCCGTCGCTCGGTGCTAATCGGCGGGCCGAGCTGGTCCGACAAAATTTTTCCACGAATACGAGACGCAGACATACCATGCCTTCCTTCTCACTAGCGTCTAAGTGTGATTCAGGGAGGTTCTGAGACGGTTCAACATCAAATACTCCTAGAGCCGCATTGACATCACCTGCAACCACACTCTTGACCGGCATCCTGTCCTTGTGCACAGCATCGTGAAGCAGCCGTTGCTGCTGCTCCTTCTGCTGGTTCTGTTGCTGTTGCTGTTGTTGCTGCTGCTGTTGCTGCTGCTGCTGTTGCTGCTGCTGCTGTTGCTGTTTCTGTTGCTGCTACTGGGCCACACAATGAACAGATCAGCCAATTGCATGGCCCTCTGTTTAGCCTGCTGAGCGTACTGCTCACGCAGCTCGCGCAGGTCACGTGCCGGTGAGCTTGGACTAGACGGGGAATCGTCCCGCGTCATGAACAGTGTGTCGCCAGCCATACCGGAGGCGGCAACACCAGCGTCCGTAGTGGAGCTGGTACTGCCAACTCCGGCAGATGCGTCCTTTGGCATGGAGCCTGGTGGAGTGCCGCAAGCGCATTTTGCTACCGCTGATGTTGCTATTGGGTGACAGCCGCTACCGAAAGAGAATTTGGCAGCATTTACCCTGCCCCTCTGGGCGTGGGACTAATGTCGAGGCCTTCTCCAGCCAGGAAACTGCCAATAGATCCCCCCCCACATCGGCAACGTTTCCCCTGTCCCAGTGGGCGTGGGGAAACTGGGAGAGGCCTTTTTCAGCCTGGAAGCTGTCGATTGACCCCCACCACGCTGCCGAAAAATATTTGGCAGCATTTTCCCAGTCCCAGTGGACGTGGGAAACTTGGGAGGGGCTGTTGGGCACCGCCGTTTGCACCTGAACCAACCCCATCCAGCCCAGGAGAAGGGGGGAACCCAGCCAGCAGGGGGAGGGGAATACCAGGGAGCAGATCTGATGGTAGAGTGCCGTTGCTGCTGCTGCCGGTGTTGTTGCTGCAGCTACTGCTGTTGATGCTGCACGCTGCCGTCGTTGTAGATGCTGCGTTGTGCAATAGTCCTCACCACACCAACAACTGATGCCCACTCACGTAGCCTATGGCTGCTACTGCTACTCGCTGTTGCACGCCACCGTCGCAGCCACCAGCTATGGCTTCCGCTCGCTACTGCACGCCGCCGCCGCTGCGGCTGCTACTCCGCGCAGTTGCTGCGTATGCTACAGCCACGCAGCTGTCACTACGGCTTGTGCCTACTTCCGTAGTTGCTGGTGGTGACTGCCGCCCGTTGCTGTGCTGCTTTGCTGTTGTAAGCGCTGCTCCGCGCAACCACCTCTGTGGATGCTACTTCTGCTCAGCTGCCGATGCTGCTGCTACTCCACGTAGCTGCTTCTCGGCTCAGCCGTTGCTGCGGCTGCTGATCAGTGGGTCCTCCCGAGACAGTTCTTCACTCCTCTTGCGTAGCACGATGAGCTTTGGCTTGTCAGCTCTGATACCAATGAATTCACACGTGACACCCCTTCCCTCAGGCTTTTGTGTTACACACAACACTGTGGACGGATAGGGACAAATGGAAGTACAAAAGGTCGCGTGTGTGGGGAGTTAGATTCCGAACAGTGATAGCGAAAAAGTACCTACGGGGTGGAACTCGCTAGTCGAGTCTACCCGTCGGCCGGCAGAAGGGAGCTCGCCGGAGCTCACTCAAAACGTGCATGAGCAGACCTGTCTCAAGTCATACACACCTAGAACCTAAGTTTAGACCTAAACTATGCCTATCTAAGCTAACACCATTTCACAAGCAAGACTAAACTAGGTCAACAAGGCATTGCAGTTCACATACAAACAAGCATGCCGCTGGATTACTTTCTGACCAGAAGTGAGCTCTCCAAAAGGGAGTAGTGATAACAAGAGTGTATCCGGAGGCTGGGTATGCTCAGCAGTTGCCAGACTTGCGTCTGCTCTCCCAGTCTTCTGTGCCCTCCGCCTCATCAGGAGTCTGTAAGGAAATGGACGTGAGCCGAGAGTTCACATTACGTTGTATGTACAACATCCGTTTTTGCTTAGTGGAAGCACTGTGTCGTGTTGCAACGGCAAGCACGGTTATATCGTACGTAGTTCGTCAGAGGTCGATTATGTTGCGCTGGTGGCTGGGGTTACAGAGGCGTATGACGTCAGTCTATGTCTTACATCATTCTGCATTGTGAAAACTAGAGTGCTCTTGCCATTGCCAAGAACTCTGGTTTGTTTCATGCACGTATGAAGAACATTGTTGCTGAGCATCACTTTGTGCGTGAACTTATTGAGTGACAAGTCATCTCCGTCATTGGGGTCGACACTGACATGCAGCGGGCTGACTTTCTGACCAAGGCACTGGCACGCTTGTTCATTCTATCAGGCTTCATCGCTTGCGTGAGAGTGGCATAGAGTGGGATGTGTGAGCATGGATTACTGAGCATTTCGTTGTGCACATCTATCAATTATGTATGTATATGGACATGCATACCATCGGGTCATGGGGGAATGTTTTGGTTTGAGTCATCCTTGTCTATTTGTATGGCTTGCTATGACCACTCGATTGTGTCCATGCTCATGCAGATCCCATATGTGGACCCTGCTGGTGCTGGAGCACCGACGGGTGGTGGCCGTATCCACCAACAGTTTCCAGAAAGCTTTCACTACATTGCGGGTACTTGCTAAGATGCTCTACAGTTCATCAAAAGTTCTAGAGTTTTTTCGGTGGACTGGGTCCTGAGCCCAATTTGCATGTTTTGCATTGTGTTTCTACTGATTGATGTGGTACTTGTGCATGTGACCAGTCGTAGTGTTCGTCTCAAGATTCTGCATCTCTAGGTTTCAACACTGTTACATATGGACGCCAGTGCAGAGAGTTCTGACCAAAAGAGTGGTTTTGGATCCATTCTAGGACAAAATGACACTACCGCGTTCGCCACCCACCATACACCGCACAGGTATTTACGTTATCTCCTTTTCAGTTGTCATTCCTCTTCGTGCTACTAAGCTATTGGAGCTTATGGGACTCTGCGTGTCATCCTAGCCTAAGTATTGCTATTTCTTGTACCCGCTTGATTGCAAGTTCGCCAACTCTGTGGATAGTGTCACCACATCAGTGGCAACATGGCTAGGAAGCTTCCTAGTAGTTTCTCACATAAATTTCAAGAACTAGACTGTGTAAAGCCTGAACCCTGGTGGTTGCGATTGATTGAGATTGAGCGAATGCAAACCCATGTCGTCGCTCACCTTCGCATGCGGAACAGCATGGTGATCCACCATATTTTCCACATTAGCATGGTTAAGCACTGCAGGGACCCCAGCAAGAACTACCCCAATAGGAACATCGTGCCTCCACCTCATATTCAAGTGGCCAGGGATATGGAGTACGTGATTGAAGAAATCATGTCACATTAACACCGTGAAAAAATGACCAAACATCCGGTCAACTGGCACGGTTACGACGCTGCCCACAACAGTTGTGATCCGCACGAGAACCTCCAAGACATCGATCACCAGCCTACGTCACTGGCCTACATCTCCTTACGCGCCAGGACATTGCGACTAAAGAGGGGTAAGTGTTACGTCCCTCGTGTACACGAGTTCATGAATTCCGTGAGTGGGCAACTTTGTCCTCATATTCATGGCCCACCGTGCATCGACCTGAGGATCTTTGCGTTGTTAGGTTGAGCTCATTTTGGCCACCTGGCACGACCTCCGATGTTCCGTTCTAGATGGATCTGACAACTTGGACCACTTTCTTGAATGGTCGACCACTCAAGACGCGACCTCACATGCGTTGCTCGGCTCTAGCACCAAGTGCCCAACACATGCCTCATTGTGATTTCCGTTATTGTGTATACATGATCAAATTATTCAAAACTTGAAATTGAAGTAAAGTTTGTTCTTAATTGAAATCATCCCTTTGTCTCAATTGTACAAACTGTCATATCGCTCCGCACCTCATCCATGTGAGGTGAAATTGACCAAATATTCCTTGTTTGTATCATGTCCTTAGGTGAAGTGA
>SZWC01008530.1:94313-108107 GCA_023375785.1 Penium margaritaceum
GGAGAAGAAACAGAGGGAGTGCAATGAGAGACATAATACAGGTCATCAATATGGTAGGCATGAAGCACGATCGCATGTATGTCAAGAGAAGTCACTATGGCAAAGTCAGCAGAGTGCTCAATAGTGAGACCCATCTTGGTGCATGCACAAATAGAGAGCATGCTGAGCTCTAGGGAAAGGACAAAGAGTATATCGGAAATGTACAAGGGACCAAACGGACCATCTAGTCGTACAGTCCGAACTCCCTCCACAAGCAATGACTGACCAGACACCGTACGAACAGACTGATCAGACGCACTCGAACCAAGCACAAGGAATTCACTACGACGACAAGTCATGTAATGGGTGGCACCAGAGTCAGTGATGTAGGTGCCACTCGGCTCATGACCAGTGGCCAAAATGGAACAACATGCCACAGAATGCTTTGTCTCTGCTAGACATGTAGCACAAGACTCAGGAAAACGATGAATAGTACAAATAATTGACTCGTCAAGCAAGTCGGTACTATGAGGTCCATCCTCATCACAAGTCGACTTATCTCCCCCACGAGCATCATCACGGGCGACAGACGTAGTAGGACAGGCTGTCTTGGGACCACTAAGCTGTGACAACACACTTGCACCTCCCTGGGTGTAAAGCCCCAATAGTTGACGAATCTCCGCGATCGTGCGATCTCGAGGATCCATATCATCGATGTTGTCTCGTGAAACAAATGCATGTGCTTCATTCTTGGTCACAGTACGCCCCGTCCGTGTGTCATTGGAAGAAATCCACTACACGTGTACTATCGAAAGACTGTGCATGATCTGAGACCAATCAAGGGGCTACTCATACTTTATGTACCGGTGAGCGCCTCCACAATTGTAGTAGTGGAGAGAACGTTCAATGCCATTACTTGCCGAGTACTGTTGCTATTCTGTCCCGTGTTGCTTTTTCCCCTTCTTCCCCTGTGTAGCTGTTCTAACGCCCTCAGTATGGCCGGTCGGGGTAGAGGAGGAGGAGGAAGCGGTAGAGGTGGGACTATTGAACTGGGACAGAGGCGTAAGAGGGGTCCTAGTCACTCCAGAAACAAGTGGACTTTGCTGATGGACAATAGCAACCTGATGCGCCAATGTCGCCTAGAGGAAGTAGAAATGGGCCCAAGGAAGCATGTGTAGTGACTCTGATAACTCAGAGAGGGCCACACGGTCGAAGCTCGTAAGGAGTTTCACGTGGTCCAAGTGTGCCCCCATGATGATGGTGTCAAGTACCCACATCAATGTCCCAACACCAGTCGCAAGGTGTGTGTAAAGGCGCATGGTGCGCCTCAAGTAGTCACCTGCAAGCTTTGTGGGACCCCAAATGAGGGAGTGGAGCTCACGGAGTCAAGCCGCCCTCGTGGCATGGGTCTCTGTAACGAGAAGTGTCAGGGCCATCTCTACGGAGGTCTGCTCCAGTCCCGGTCCCGGTCTCACCAAGGAAGGGGCGGAAGTTGACCACAGTCTCCAACGACATGGCGTAGAGCACAAAGTGCATTGCTCTTGCTATTATGTGGACGTGGTGAGAATCGCGAGTCTAGTACTAATTGTGGTAGTAAGGCAAGGTGCCCTCATAATCGGCACACACCTAGATCAAGGTATCCTAGCAATTGTAGCCCTCATCACCATTGAAATGGGGTGGAGGTGTCTCAAAATCCTTTGGTCGCCGCTCCGTAGAAAGAAGGACCTCACGCTTGGGAGATGGTCGACGAGATATAGGGAGACCACCAGTGAGAGAAAGGCCACCAAAACTGAATGCTACTGAATAATGTTCTTGATCATGATGGCAAGAAGGTGGCTTAGTGAGAGGCTCTGATCCCAGACGTAGCTCACGAATACGTTCAAGGACAAAAATCTTGTCCTCGCATGTGTCATCCTCTATCTCCTCCTCATCCCATGTGTCTACCCATGATGAGGGGGTGCTGAGGCCGCGACGCTATGTATGGCGTAAACTACTGAACAGATGGTGTGGCTCTAGTAGATCCTCTTGGTGGGTGTTGTGAGGCCCCTGAACCACCCTTACTAACATCGTGATCTCTTGTAACACATCAGTCTGTTGTTGCTGATATCAATGCATCTCATCCCACGTCCAAAGAAGCTTGTCGATGGTAAGTGACTACGACCGTGGACTTATGATACGCGAAGATGAGGAAGAGGAGGGGTCAACTAGCCCTTTGTCCTTGTTACCGACCGTCGCCATTACAGTGCTCAATATGGGGCCGAACGTCAAAATGGTCCAAATAGGGAACCGAGAGCATGTCGACGTGCTACAAGCGACAACAAAGCAGCCAAAAGTGACAAAACAGTGGCAGTTGTCCCCATACGCATGCAACGACCACCAGCTATACTAATCTCGCTCGACTTGGCAAAACGATACCTGAGGAGAGGGGCCTCGGCATGGTTGGTCCACATCCATTTGAGCAGAATCTGTAAGGAATCAGTCGCCACGACTGACGCATTAGCCTCACCAGCCTCATCAGTATCGAAGTTGGCAAACGTACCAGAGGAGTTCACTTTGCTTGTGAAAGAATTTGAAGGGGTGTTCCCAGACAAATATCCGACTAAACTCCCTCTTAAACGCGACATCGACCACCAAACTGAGCTGTCACAACCGTAGCTACCGGATGAGTAATCACAAACTCACGGAACTCAAGCAACAACTTGACGAGATGCTTACTCAGGGGTTCATCCGACCGCTTGTTTTCCTGTACGCCGCACCAAAACTGTTTGTAAAAATGGAAAATGGTGAAATGCAAATGTGCATGGACTACCGGGTGTTTAACAAAATCACGATCAAGAACCGTTACCCTCTACCTCGAGCAGATGATCTTTTTGGCCAACTATGTGGAGTAAGAAGTTTTAGCAAAATTGAACCACAAAACGTCTACCACCGGATTCTTATTGTCAACAAAGATGTCACAAAACTGCCTTTCAAACAAATTACAGGAATTTTGCGTTCACGATTATGCCATTTGGGTTCACAAACCCCCCTTAACGTTCATGGCAGCGATGAAGAATATCTTTTGCCCGTACCTCGATGACTTCGTCATGGTGTTCCTCGACAACATCCTCGTTTAGAGCAAAAACCTAGAGCAGCATCGACGAAATCTCTAACAGGTGCTTGAGGTCCTACAACAAGAGAAGTTCTATGGGAAGCTTTCGAAGTGTGACTTTGGTCAACGCTCGATCGAGTTTCTCGGGCACATCATCGGCGGTGGACGAATATCCATGGACCTGAAAAAGATATCAACGGTGACGGATTTTCCAGCTCCAACAAAAGTACGCGACATACAAGTTCTTCTTGGGTTTTGTAAATACTACCAAAGTTTTGTGAACGACTATGTCCCGGTGTTGGTGCCTCTTTCCGATCTCACCTGCAAAGATTGCGAGTGGAATTTGGGGGACACTGAACAAGAAGCTTTTACGTCTTTACGTAAAGCTCTGTCCACAATGCCAACCCTTGGATTGGCAAATCCGACAGCCGCCTACATGATGGCCACAGATGCCTGCGATTGAGCAATAGGAGCCGTCCTCCTACAAGACAACGGCGAAGGAGAACAACCCATTGCATACATGTCACGGAAGCTTCACGGGGCGAAGCTCAAGTACGCCGTCCACAAAAAGGAGATGCTCACGATTATCAACGCCTTCAAAACCTGGTGCTTTTATTTGGAGTGCCGCAAATGTGTGGTTCAAAACAGATAACCGTGCCCTCAAGTACCTGAAGACGCAGTCGAACCTCAACGGAAGACAAACTCGTTGGGTGGAGTACCTTGAGTCCTTATTTGACTACGAGATCGAGTATCGGCCAGGAAAAACAAATCCAACAAATGTACTAGGCCACCGGCCTGATCTCAAGGAGGTCAACGCACTACATATTCAAGCCAATCCATACGTGGAAAAGTTACTCACATGTGGTTACAATGACCGCGGGGCCTACGACACGGCAAAATTGCACTTTGCAGGTTCCTATTTGCACAGAAAGCACAGAAATCAGGTCGTAGTCCCCAAAGTTGAGGAGCTAAGGCGCATGCTTCTTGAGGAGTGCGACAAAGCCGGTCAAGGACGCCACTTTGGAACCCACAAGAATTTGAAAAAGCTCGCAAAACACTATTAGTGTGACAAGATGGGGGTTGACATCGCAATTTTTTGCAAAAGCTGCAGCCTTTGCCAGAGTCACAAGAGTCCATGCACTAAACCCGGCGGACTACTACAACAACTACCAATAGCATAAAAGCTGTGGACGGACATCTTCGTGGTTTTTGTGACTGGTTTACCTGTCACACCGGAAGAGTTTAGTGTCATTCTTGTCGTTTTTGACAGGTTTTTGAAGATGACACACTTCATTCCGACCACTACAAATGTAATCGCTGAAGGTGTAGTACGTGTATTTATTTTCTAGATTGTTCAACTGCATGGGGTTCCACAATCACTCAACAGTGATCAAGATGCACTTCACAAAAAAAAATGGCCTAACCTAACATAACGGTATGAGAGTCAAATTCAACTTCCAACGGCGTTCCATTCACAAACCGATGGAAGAATCGAGCAAACCAACGAAACGCTTGGATAACGTTTTTGAACTGTACACAAACCTCATGGCACCGACTGGGCGTCAAGCTGCTAGTAGGCAAGTTCCCATGAAATCTGGCAACATCTATCTGAACGAGGATAACACCGTTCGCGGTGATTTAGACACAAAAACCAACCACCCCGATTGCCCTAGAGACCTAAAGCAACATCCCCTGTGTCGACAGACATCGACAAGACTTCTCCGCAATCTAAAAAGAAACTCATGAAACTCTTGCAAAAACACAAGCATCCATGAAGCGACAAGTGGATGAACATCGCCAAACCAAGGAGTTCAAGACCGGTGACAAGGTTTTTTTGAATTTTGCAACTTTCAAACTTCGTGCATCAAACAGACTGAAGCTCAAACCCCGGTGGTTCGAGCCTTTTGACATCTTGGAGATGTGCACTCCCGTTGTCACAAAACTCTGACAACCCGAAAACATGCAGATCCACCTAATCTTCCACATCAGCAAACTCTAACACTACATCGATCCAGCAACAGATTTTCTTCGACGCGTGGCACCTGCTTCGCCGCTCATGACCGAATACGGTGACCATGAGTACAATGTTGAGGATATCATCGATCACCGACAACGAGGAGGCAAAGATCAGTATCTAATCAAGTGGAAGAACGATGATGTGGCACACAAATGGGTTCAATAAAACCAACTCTTGAACGTCAATCCTCTCATTGATGGCTACAGAGCTCACTCGCAACCTCGCAATAGTAACACGCCGGGACGTAGCGGCTACAAGGGGGGGATTCTTTGATGATAGCGTACACGATGCCCAAACCTAGAAGCAACCTGTTTTTTTGCTTCACCACTCCCGACCTACATCGTGACTTAGTCGCGCCGACTATTTCAGCACACTGAGGGCATTAGTCTAGAATACCCCAGAAAGACCACGCGCTGACTGACAGCTTCCGGGTCACTTCCCACACTCGCTCAAACCTACTCATGGCGTTTATGAAGGATTTTAGGCGGTAGACAAGGTTCCGACGCACGACTTTAACAACCCTTGTGAACCACAAATTCGGTCTCCAAGCCCCCCATTGAACCGACGGGGCCCTTCTCGGGCGATCAAACTAGGACTCGGCATTGCGAGACGCGAACGGCCGAAACTCGACTGGCTCGACCGAGCCTCTTTTCTCTCGCACTCGCACATAGAATATATGTCGCCATGTTTTCGACAAAAAGTACACTTTCGCTTCTCAATGTTCTCGAATACACTTGTTCTCGCGAAAAATGACATGTCCCAATCTCAACTATGAACCACCTCACCTCCGCCTAGCGTAACATCTTTTCACAATAAAGCATGTGTTTGACATACTTTGGTTCATGATAAAATTTAAGATCTAATGGTTTCTAAAAATTAGAACTTCATGTTATTGCTCATTCGTAATCGAAGATTTGGATTACAACTTAAAATCAAAAATTTATGTTCTTTTCATGTTTTGTTCCTGAATAAATGTTTTGTGAATTTGCTAATATCTTGAGAATTATATTAGGGGAGTTTTTAATGGAAAATATAATTTAGAACATTCATCACAAAACATTGTACGAAATTCCAGATTTTCATAGAATTTTAAGCTCTCACCAAACAATGGATACCTCTACATTGTTCAAGTACACATTACAACTAATAATAGATCTGTAATGTGCTTACACATCGAAGGAAAATATTGTTTACAAAACAATTCTATAAATTGTTTCTTTGAGCACGAATTGTACTCGATGACTTCAATTTTATGATTTATCCAAAATTAATACGTGTAATGTTTACCTGTCATACCCATAATCACAAACATGTTATCCTTGAGAAAATATTCAATATTATTTCTCCCTTTAAAATTTGTTTAAATGAAAAAAAATTAGCCTTTTTCTCTAGTGGGATACATGTTTTGCATAGAAACGGTAGAGTTTAAATGATGTAAGATGCCATGTTTCATGAATTTGCTCATTGTTCATGTTTTTTTCTCTTCCTCAAAGCACACTTGTTTATTCAGCATGTAGTTTATTGTCCTAATAAATATGTCAAGCTGTATTGGAAGGTTTTAAAAATATTTTTCAGACTAGTTTTTTGGTTACTAGGAAGTTTTTGTTCAAGTTATGAAGTTAACTCAAGTATCATTATGTTGATGGGATTAAATGAAGATTATCTATGTTTAACACTCGATTTTCACAGTTATGAACAATGTAAAGTATGACCCAATATTTTTGTTTTTATGAAGAAAACAATTGTATGAACTAGACCTAGATTGGGCTTACATTTGTCCATAAAATGTTTTCGTAGTATACCATAGAGCTATGATTATCCCAAGAACATTTTTTTTACCAAAAACGATCTATTGTATGGCTTTGATAATAAATCCAAGATTTCTACATCATCGATGAAAAGGGGATTAACTAGTGCTCAGAGATAAGGGCTACCGATTGCAAATGCGTTTTGTGACCAGACACTCGGGACAAATGATTAAGTCCAATCACCTAAGAAAATAAAAAAAAAAACACGTAGCCAATGAAGCAATTCACTCAAAAGTTTTCTCCCGAGTTGGCTTTTGTTCTGTCTCAAGGGCATTGGGCGGTGTTACATCGAGCACAGCGTAGAAGGCTCACAAGGATGAGGTCCAAGACAGAAAACGATTTGAGGTTTTGCGAAAATGGATACTTTGTATTAAGTAGTAAGCGTACTTCGATGACAAATGTCAAGTGTGTTGAGCCCATGCATACAATGCCAAGAATGAGAATGAAGCATAGGTTGGGTCATCGGCGTTCGTGCCGAGCGATGCGTGCAAGGTCACGCTGTGAGTGGCGGATTTGAGAAGCTTTACCGAGAATTTGGGGGGATTCAAGATTATCTTGAGGCTTCTTTATAAAGCTTGAGCACTGTCAAGAAGTGAACAAAAAAATTGAAACATTGATATGGTCCGTGACACTTTTGTCGGCCATTCTGGAAAGTGGTCAAGGTTTTCACAAACTTCTTGAACGGGACATTGGAGGTCGAGGTAGTTGGCAAAAACCTCCACGGCCAAAATACAAAAAACACTTGAGATCCTTACACGTTAAGCCATGAATGTGTGAACATAAATGCCCACTTGTGAATTTGAGGGGTTTTTGTTCGACACGGACGTAACACTTCCCCACTTTTAGAGGTATTGTCAATTGTATGCATTTTATACACTACAACATCGGTGTTTAAGTACTTACATAGAAAAGTAGCTTCCTAGTCGATTAGGACGATTATAACATAGTCCTTTACAAAGATACCACTGTAGGTCTGCTAAGACTTTTACAACAGCTAGTTTGAGTACATGTTTTAGAAACTCTCGACATTAAAAAAAAAACTCTTTGGTGCATATAGGGTATCTCCTCTTCAGCGTACAAGGAGAGTGTACGAGGGTGTGTATATGGCAAAAGCCTCAAAACATACACTAGTGTGCATCTTGCAACTTCTTGGAAAGTAGTTCACATGACTACACTAATGTCTAAATCTCATATCACCGCACATACACCGTGTCATACCCTTTTCTCATACAATTTTCTGTTTTTGCGGGATGGGGGGTGGGCACACTTGACTGACAACATTGCCCGATCCCTCTCCCTCCCCCGGAAGTGTACAAGGTGAGTGTATGAGGGGATGTATGTGGTGGGAAGTCGCCAAACATACATAAGTGTACATAGTGTAACGTCCAGGAAAATCTCCCGAGACATTACACTCGCATCTTTTTAATACCCCCCATATACAGTGTTTCATGCACTCGCCTCATACACTTTCTCATCTTATGAAGTGGATGAGAGACGGGTTCGTTGGCATCCCTCTGTCCCCCCTCTCCCCCATCCCTGCCCCTTGAGTGTACAAGGTGAGTACATGAGGAGGTGTATGTGGTAGAAGTCGCAAGATGTACACTAGTGCGCACCTTGTGAATTCCACAAAAACATCTAACGAGAGGACACTACTACATGTTTCAATACCCTGTCCTTGTACACCGTCTCATACACTCACTTTGTACATTTTGTTATTTGATTGGTGGTTGGGGAGACGGTTCCCTTGACTTCGCTCTGACTATCCCTCTTGCCCCCGCCCTCGAGTGTATGATGCAAGTATATGAGGGGATGTATGTGGTAGAAGTCGTAGAATGTACACTAGTGTCCATATCGTGACCTCCCCAAATACGGGGAATGATATTTGAAGGCTGCTTTTATACATATTTGAGTATTTGGTTTGCAAGTGGATTAAGTGGGGTATCCGCAAAATCTCACATGCAGTAAAAGGGAACCTGTTAGGCCCTGATACCGCGTGGCACAACAAGAGCCCGCGCAAGAAAAAATAAAACCCAAAACCCCAGCTGTGGTTTGGGGATGGGTTTGGTCGAGGTTTGAGTGTTCTTATACATGGTTTGGGAGTAGGTTGAGTGGGTGGTTAAGAAAACCACCAAACAACACAAGGGAACCTAATGAGTCCTAGTATCATGCTGCCTAGCAAGAGCTTGGACAAGTAGAAAAGGAAAACCCACACTCCGCGGTGAATTTAGGGGAGGAGGTTTTGCTCATTGAAGACCCTCGCGGTCTAGAGAACTCGATTGACAAGAGACAAAGATAAGAGGAAAAGAATAGGTAAGCTTTATCTTTAAAAAGATAACAAGGCATGCACTTAGGACCACGAACAGGTTACATTTTATTTCAGAATGTGTTTCGATCATATTCGACAAGATATGGAAATCATTCTTGGTGCCAAGAAGTTAACAATTATCATTCATGAAACTTCCATGAATGTTCGTATAATGCCGACTTAGCATGTACACTTAAAGATGAGTGTACATCCAGGGGGTCATTTGTCACAAATGCGCTTTTAGCCGTGGCGTCCCGACGCGCTACCAGACATGGGCCGGTGATGGCATATGTAGCCGTCGATTAGATGATCAATGTCCCAGGGGTTACCATAGGGCTCCGTACTGTTTTGCGCAAAGATGTAGACGTGCCACTTGAGACTTGATTGCACTCTCAACAGTATTGCATGCTAGGTGCATTTGTAGCCCTTGTCAAATGTTTGGATGTCTAGAGCCCTCGTATTAGGCAATCGTAGCCGTTTGGGCGGGCCATTGTTCGGCACTAGTTTTTTGGCAGGGGCAATATTTTTGCCTTATTCTCCTACCCTGAGCCGTTTCCTGACTCCTTTCCTCCTTTTTTCCTTTTCTACTGCTTTCCCCCTTCAGGTTCTGCATTGGTAGTTTCTTCCGATGTGCCCGATCTTTCTGTAGTTGAAACAAATTCATTGATCTTTGTTTTTCTCAATGACGTCGACTTCCATCGGAGTCAAGTTCTCCAAATTCTACAACCGATGCCCACAACTTTGCTATAGTTGACATTTTGGACGTCAACCATAGGATTCGATAAAGTTTGCGTTGAAATCTGCGGCGTTGATGCATTCAGTGGCTACGATGATTTACAACCAGTTATTGGTGATGTCGTTGATCATGAGTGCTCCGCAAATATCACATTTTAGGCAATTTTTGTAGTGAAAACAGAGTTCCTCTTTTATGAGGCTGCTATTTGTGATGATTTTGCAAAAACTCCTCGTGTACTCTGCCACGTTGGACACGTCCTTGACTCGTTGTAGCCGGTAGTGAACCTCTTGTTTCTCATTCAGCTTGCCGAAGCAAGCGACTAGTGCCTGGGTGAAATTGCGCCAATTGGCTGGGGGAGTTATAGATAATTTCCATGTTTGGTGAACCCGCTCTAGAGATCATACGCCCGATGCCAATGATGTAGTAGCCGTTGGATTAGCGCCTTTGGTTGCTTGCTGTTATTGGAAGGCCATGAGATCGGCCCACCATCTTAAATCCATGCCCCGTGAAAGCAAAGCTACGAGGTTTAGTTTTTGTTTTTTGGATTGAACCCGAGTAGTAGTGAAGCAAACCTCCAAACTTATCAAGAAAATCCTGACCGTTGGTTTCTTGGAATTGGCTTGATGGAATGGTAGAGGAAGCCCCGAATGAATTGAGGACCCGCCGATGTGAAGTCGATTGGGGAGTATCACTTCTTGTGCTTTTGAGTCACGGATTTTGGCAACGTGCCGTTGCAGTTGTTCGACGAGCGTACATTGAAACATTTCCATCTGCGATAGCTGGCTAGTCATTTTCACGTTTCAAAAAAATGTCGACGATGGAGTTGCATTGGTCGGTGGCGTAGGTGGTGCTGGCATGTCAGGTATGCCAAGTTCGTGGTTGGTTGAGCCAATCGCGGTGCCAGTCGTCATCCGTTCATCCCCCTCGATGAGGTTGAAAGTCCTTCACGGGGTGTGTTTGGCCATTGCAAGTGTCTTCACCGGTTATCGTTGTTGTTACCGAGTGCACTTGCTCCGTGCGCCAATTTCATCGTAAGGTCTGCAAAATTCTTTTTGATGAAGATAATCTTGAAGACACATGCAAGTTTCCCATCGATGTAAAATAATCTCGTGCCATGCCTAGCTCGAAGAGCTGTGACACCAAGTGTTATGCTAGGTGGAAGTGAGGTGGTTCATTGTTGAAATCAAACGTGTGACTTTTCGCGAGAACGGGGATATTGAGAATAATGAGAAGCGAATAGTGTACTTGTTGTAATTGCCAACACTTGGCGACTTATATAAAATGTGCGAGTGCAAAAGAAAAGAGGCTCGGTCAAGCCATTTGGATTTCTGGCGGTTCGAGTGACACGATGCCGCATCATGGTTCTATCGCTTGAGATGTCCCTCGTCGGTTCAACAGGAGCTTCAAGATCAAATTTGTGGTTCTCGAAGTTTGTCAAAGTCGTGCATCGGAACTTGGTTTTTAGCCTTGAATCCTCGAGAAACGCCGAGAGTTGGTTCCGGCGAATTTGGGAAGTGACCCAAAAACTGTGGGTTAACAAGTGGTCATTCCGTGGTATTGTGGAGGAATGCCCTTGGTGTGCGGAAAGATGCATCATTTGAAGCTCAAAATTGTTTTTGATGCCTTCATTAGTGAAAGGACATTTATAAGGGAAATCATGGGAAGATTATAGTTAATTGTTTCATACATTAAAGTTTTAAATGTTTTAGCTTTGTTTCATTTTATATTACTTTTTTTTGAATGAAAATTATGGGCTTCGTCTTTAAATATGATACATTATTTGGCATAAAATTTTTATTTTTTCAAATAAAAGAATTTGGATGATTCCATGAATTAATAAATAACCCTCTTTTAATTTTCCTCAAAGTATACATTTTTGTTTTACATATGGATTCTTTCACAATTGGTAAACTGAATCCTATTAATATATTTTGAATAATGTTCTTAACACTGTTTGATTTTATTCGTGGGTAAAAATCCTTATGGTTTACAAAATAATTCAGTACATCAATACTTTTATTTAATGAAATATTGATGATACATGTTTTTACATTCAATTCCCTTTGTTAGGAAGAATAGAAGGAATGCCCAAAATTTTCTTTTTATGAAGTAAAAAAGTTATTGAGTGGACGTAGATTGGGCTTAGGTTTTGTAGAAAAATTTTCGGACGGAACATGATTGAGCAAGGATTATCTCGGAAACTTTTGTTTAGAAATATCTCATGTATTGGTTCTAGAATACATGAAAGATTTGTACATCTTTGGAGACAAAGGGATCAACTGGCGCTTGGAGATTCGGGCTGCCGATTGGACGTATGTTTTTTGTCTGGACAACTAGCACATGTTGCAGACGGAGGATTGCGCGGTTTGGGAAAGGAGTGGCTTCGGAGTGTTTTGGAAAGAAAAACACCAATTTTCACCTGAACACGACGCCTGAACCTGCGTGACGCCATGTACGCGCGAGCGAGCCGGGCATGACGCTCAGTTGCTGGACGTCCATGGACCTGCTGCCGTCCGGGAGATGTGGCCACAGACGTACCCATTATCCTCCCGTCTTTCTGATCTTAGCACCAAAAAGAGGCTGCCGGACGGCTACACATTGCATGCCCCACCCCTCACCATCGTATGGAGCCGACGTCAGCCGTGGTCTCACCCCAGACATCCTGGACTCCCCCCCCAGCCATCGTCGCAGTCCCTGTGGCACCTCCCCTTCCAGCCAGTCAACGATCCCGTCTGGGGATGACACGGCTTGGGCTAGCAAAAAAGGAGGTTCGATGGCCAAACCTTCCACCAGTTCCCCGCAACTGTTTTGTGAAAAAAAATAGGAACCATTTGTTTTCCAGTACGAGAGTCCAACGCCTCGTACAAAGCATCGCAAGGGGAAAAGAAACTCGCGAAAACTTCACAGGCAAAAGATGGACAGGAGGTCCCCAGGTTGCCCCAGGTGTCCCGGAGTGCCACGGTCGCTCCGGTCGTCGAGGCCCGTTGTCGTTTAGTGATCGCTTCCACCCACGTCCCCGTGCTCCCAGTCCAGTCTTGCCTGTACGAACTTTTCTTTCTTCTCCTTTAAGCACTAGAAAGAAAGGTTCGTAGGTGTCTAGCGGCAATAGCTAATGATGCGACGTCAGTTCTTTCGCCACTCAAGTTTCTCTCACTGGAGCATTTCAATCTCCTGTTCGTAGTTCGTTGGCTGTTCCTTGCGGCGTGAGACGGCGGGAGTAGGAGAAGCAAGTTGGTATCCCCGCCCTTCTCTAGACGTGCGTGTCTTGTTCCCACCGCACAACGTCCGAGTCCTTGGCAGAGCACGCCCAGGTGGAGGAGATGGTAGGGTTTGCCGTGCCGGGTGACTCGAGCAACAGCAGCGACATGTGCTGCGGTTGCAGCAGCAGGAGCAGGAGAAATGGAACCATCACTTCCATCAGTAGCGACATGAGGTGTACCAGCAGCAGCAGTAGCATCGACCGAAGCATCAGATGCAGAATGAGCAGCAGCAATCACAGCAGCGGCAGGTGCAGACTCGGCAGCAGCAAGAGCAGCAGCAGCGGCAGCAGCAGCAGCATTGGTAGATGCAGGAACAGGGGCAGGAGCAGGGCACAGCACGCGCCATGCCGCCTCGTTTGCGACGCTTCGGTGGGGTCCATTGCTGCCGCCGTCGTCGTGTCCCTTGTCTTGTCTTCTGCAGTCTTGTCGTTTGCAACGGCCGCCGGGGCCACGTGTCCCAACCGGTTTGGGCGGTGCCGGGCTCAGGACTGCGACGCGTCAACGCCAGGATACCTCGGGGTGTTCGTGGTAAGGATGTGTAGCGAAAGGAAGGGAAGGGAAGGGAAGGGAAGGGAAGGGAAGGGAAGGGAAGGGAAGG
>SZWC01008531.1:75504-91707 GCA_023375785.1 Penium margaritaceum
AGAGAGAGAGAGAGAGAGAGAGAGAGAGAGGGAGAGAGAGAGAGAGAGAGAGAGAGAGAGATGGGGGGAGGTTTGTGAGGGAAACTGGAAATAAGGGAGGATCAAGGGAATGCAGAGTGACCCCATAACCATGTGACCTTGTCTTCCACCAACCTATCTCAAAGGCTTGCAATGGTCTGGGAGATGTTTAGAAATTTATCTTTATTCTCACGCTCTATTCTTCATGATTCTGAACCCACGCTGTGGAACAAGCCTCTAACGTTTGCTTGCCACTCGACCAGGGATGGAAAATCGCAGTATTGAGCTCCGCGGTACCAGAGTACTGCAGTATTCCGGTACTATGGTACTCAATACCGCGGTATCCTAGTCTTTTGGCGGGTCACTACCGATACCGGTACCGGTACCGCGTTACCACGGGTAGAAGTTAAATACCGCGGTATTTAGAAAGTACCGCATTACATAATATTCCGTAGATTATAAAACCACTGATTTTCCTGTGAGATTCAAGCACCGCCAAGAAAAGAGTGCAAATACTTGTTTGCAACACTGAAATTCAAGAAACAGGGATTGAAAAATGTACAGACATAGCTCTTTTTTTACTTTGAAAGTACCGCGGTACAGTACCATGGTACGGTAATGCAATACAGAAGAGGGGTACTCCTCATGCTCAGTACCAATACTGTACCGGTATCGCAAAAAAAAACACCGGCACCGCGGTACCAAGATACCGCGGTACAAAACCGCGGTATACTGCGGTATCGGTAGTACCGCCGCCATCCCTGCAATTGACTGTCTCCAGTCTAGCACATTGCAGGGCAAATCAGCTTCTCTCCGTAGAAGGTGATGTAGGTGAGGCTAGGCACTCCGCACAGGCCTGCGAGACACTTCCGCTGGGTGCAGAGATTCGGTGCTGCAACGTTGTCCCTTCCACCGTCCATCAGAAATTTTCGGAAAGAGAAAAGAAGAGAACCCTGCATTGTCCAACAAGGAAGGCGAAACGAAAGAGGACATCTGCGTCCAATACGGCTAAGACTAGCAAGCGTTTGAGGTACAAATCTAGCACGGGCACTTGACATTCCGAAGCAAACCCTCGTGTCCTACACTGCCTGTAACTTATTTCTTTGACAGTACGAAATGGGCATTCCTATTTTGTTACACGAACCATGACTTTTGTACTTCTCTGGATGACAGGGACGAGAAATGTGTTCAATGACTCCTTGTCCAGACCGGAATAGGCCCATTTGGCGAATGAAACATGGAACCTTGCCGTCGACCGGGAAGTAGTTTTCCATTCATTCACGAAACACGTTTTCACTTTAGGCAAAAGAAACCAGCTACTAGAGTCCGGCTGCAGCATTCGGTCCGACGCGGGTCACCGCCGTACAGCGGACGCTGACAGTCCGGAATGAATGAACCAACAACTGTAAAAAAAACAGGTAGTTGCGTCTCCGTCTGATACGAGTGGGAAAAGCAATTGCCATGCATTGTCCTACGACACCAGGAAAACAAAAGAAAAATTCTAATTCAACTTCGTCTAGAACTTGCCAGCGTACAAAGAATAAACCTAGAACTAAAACATGACATCCAGATGAAAACCCCTGTTTTGTACACCCCCCGGATTCCAGCTCTTTCATGCTACGAATAGTGTATTCCTATTTTGAGGTACAAAACATGACCTTTTTACTGATCTCGATGACAGGAACGAGAAACATGTTTCATGACTCTGTGTTAGTCGGGAATATGCGCGTTTGTCGAATCAAACAAGAGGCCTCACCATCCATCAGAAATGGTTTTTCATTTTTAATTATTGGAACAGGGGTTCCACGTTTGACGCAACAGAGATAGGTAAACCAGCCATCGGTCCAACGTAGGTCGGATCGAAAAACAAAATGGACTAACCCTCAATTGTAAACAAAACAGGTAAACTTGTCTCCGTCTGATGGGAGTATGAAACATTTTTGCCATTCTGTGTCCAACAAGAAACGGAAAATGAAAGAGGACATTTGCGTCAGATACGGCTAAGACCAGGAAGCTTTCGAAGGACAAACCAAGCACAAACACGTCACATTAAAAAAAACCCTCGTCTTCTACAGTGCCTGTAACTTTTCTTTTTCACGTTACGAAAGGGGCATTCCTATTTCATGACACAAACCATGACTTTCGCTCTGCTCTTGACGACAGGAACGAGAAACATGTTCAATGGCTCCTTGTCCAAATGCGAATACACCCGTTTGGTGAGTGAAACATGGACTACTCCGTCCGTATGGAGGCATGAAACATGACATTTTTACTCATCTTGATGATAGGAACGAGAAACGTGTCTCAAGGCTCTGTGTCAGTCGGGAATATGGACGCTTGTTGAATCAAACAAGAGGCCTCGCCGTCTATCAGAAGTTGTTTTTAAGTTTTAATTTTTGGAAAAGGGTTCCTTGTTTGACGCGACAGAAACAGGGAGACCAGCCATCGGTCCAATGCAGGTCTGATTGAAAGCCAGAATTGACTAACCCACAATTGTAAACGAAATAGGTAACTTTGTCTCTGTCTGACATGATTCAGAAACATTTTTGTCATGCTTTCTCCATCAAGAAAGGGAAAACAAAAGAGGACATATGCATCGAATGCGGCTAAGACTAGCAAGCGTTCGAAGGACAAACCTAGCACGGACACATCACGTTCCTGAAACTTCTTACGTCGCACTCTAGCTGCGGCTGCGACGGCATGTTGCTCAGTGTTGCTCGCGCGCCGGGCAGCACAACTGCAAACAGGTTCGGCAGGCACAGATGATGAGGAGTCAGCCATCTCAGGTCTTCTCTTTCTCTTTGCGGGAGGTGATTTTGCATCCGCAGTGTCAAGATCATCAAGTTTCTGCCAAGAACACACAAAGAGTTCATCGTCACGTCTAAACGGTTTCTTTCACATTGCTAACAAAATTGTTCACATAGAGAGTGGTCTTACCTGCTGATTCCACTGTGATCTTGAGGATTCCAGTTTTCCGCACCGGTAGGACTTATACAGCAGCCTCTTGAACTTCTTCTCCGGGTCAGGGTGATGATCTCATGATTGAGCACCCTGACCCGGAGAAGAAGTTCAAGAGGCCACTGTATAAGTCCTACCGGTGCGGAAAATTGGAATCCTCAAGATCACAGTGGAATCAGCAGGTAAGACCACTCTCTATGTGAACAATGGGTTAGCAATGTGAAAGAAACCGTTTAGACGTGACGATGAACTCTTTGTGTGTTCTTGGCAGAAACTTGATGATCTTGACACTGCGGATGCAGAATCACCTCCCGCAAAGAGAAAGAGAAGACCTGAGACGGCTGACTCCTCATCATCTGCGCCTGCCGAACCTGTTTGCAGTTGTGCTGCCCGGCGCGCGAGCAACACTGAGCAACATGCCGTCGCAGCCGCAGCTAGATCGCGACGTAAGAAGTTTCAGGAGCGGCCTCCGCAAACGATCGCCACGCATCTGTTCATTCTGGAAGAGGGATAGATAGTTCTGCGTCTGACAGTGCTACCGCTGCTGCTGCCACCGCTGCTGCCGCTGCCGCCACCACTGCTGCCCCTGCTGCTGATTCTGCCACTGCCGGTCTTGGTCAGTTTACCGCACCCGGTGAGTTGCCGCAGCCTGGTCCGTTCTCGCAGTATGCTCAGATTCCGCAGCCAAGTCTGTCCCCCAGTCAACTCAGTTACCACAGCAAGGTCCGTTCCCGCAGTCCGGTTCCGTGCAGGAATCCGGTCAGTTCTCGCATGCAGGGCAGTTCCCGCAGTCCGGTCACTTCCCGCACTCCGGTCACTTCCCTCAGTTGTGTCACTTCCCGCAGTCTGGTCAGTATGCGCAGCCAGGTCTGTTCCCTAAGTCAGGTCAGTTCGCCCAATCCGGTCATTTCCCGAAGCCCGGTCAGTTCCCGCAGCCAGGTCAGTTCCCGCAGCCAGGTCAGTTCCCGCCGTCCAGTCAGGTCCCGCCGTCTAGTCAGGTCCCGCCGTCTTGTCAGGTCCCGCCGTCTAGTCAGGTCCTGCCGTCTAGTCAGTTCCCGTCTTCTAGTCAGGTCCCGCCGTCTAGTCAGGTCCCGCCGTCCGGTCAGGTCCCGCCGTCCGGTCAGGTCCCGCCGTCTGGACTAGTCCATCAGCCCTGTCAGGGCAGGCAAACGGTCAGCTGTTGCAGTCCGGTCAGCTGCTGCAGTCCGGTCAGCTGCTGCAGTCTGGCGAGCTTTCGCAGTCCGGCCAGTTCCCTGATCCCGGTCAGTTCCCACTAGTGGATCAACCCACGGATCAGTCACCGACTGCCGGTGAGTTCCCGCCGTCCGCATCAGTCTGTCAGTTCCCGCAAGCAGGTCAGGGCCAGCAAGCCGTTGAGTCTCCGCATGTCCCTGATCCAAATACTCCACGTATTCAAATCCCGGAAGGCGTTCAGTTCCCGCCACCCGCTCAGTCTTCACAATTCACCCAGGTCACGCAACCCGTTCAAGCCGCGGAAGTTCGTCCTTCAGCAGAGGTTGCGCAGTCAACTGAAGGTGGTCAGTCCGCGCAAGATAGCCAGCCAACAGAAGCTAACCAGTCTGCAACTCTTGGGACTACTTGCGGAGGAGTTCCAAACCTGCAGCTGTCTGGAGAACCAACGCCTCAGGTACGTTTCTCCAGTGCCTGAATGTTGTCAGCATGTATGCCTTGTGTAGAATAAGTTATTGCAACTGAACCGGACTTGTGCGCTTGGGCAGCAAGCTGGAGTGTTCTTTGCCGGCCAGCAGCAGCAGGACCTATCTGCGTACGGGCAACAAGCTGGAATTGCTGGTTTCCCTCAACAGTGTTCAAACGTTGTTCAGTATTTGTAGCAGGCAGATCAAACCCTCTTCGATGAACTTGTCAGCTGCACTCAGCCAGATACGGCCAACCAGCACAAATCGGTAACGTCTGCTTGGTTAAACGTTTCTTTTTCCATTGTATACGTGAAAAATTGATTGATGCAGTTTGTGGAATTGCTATGTCTTTTTGCAGGAAGTGTTTGACGAGCTAAAAAACCATCTTGCAAGCTCCAGGGGGAAGTGTGGACGAGGAATACCTAACGGAACATTTTCTGGAATGATGGCAGATGGTTACAAACCTCTTTCTGGAGGAGCCCGCTGCCATCTCTCCTGGAAATGGAAGACCTTCTTCACATGGCTAGAGACTATCTCAAAGGCTTACACGACGCGAGCAACAATTTTTGCAACGGACTGGAGCAAGTGATCATCAGGGGCAAGCGCATCATGGACACAGGAGGTACATTGTGTCGTCAGTGAGTGTTGCATCTTACAATACTTCTGGTAATGTTGGATGTAATGACTGATATGATTTTTTAAAATTTGCAGAGTTCACGCAACAGGCACTTCAAGAGTGGCACTTCCACGGTCAGCAGTGTCAGGTATATTGTGCAAAATTAAGTGTAATATACCACTCTACTAGCGATGTGCCTAATATGATGTAATGTTTGTATGTTTTCAGAGCTTTGTCAACGCATTGGCGAACATAAATCAGACAATGAGGACAGCAGTTCCTCTGACTATGGAGCAAGTTTCATTGGAGCAGGGATCAGCAAGTCTCCGCAACCATCTTGGGGTTCCCGCATCCAAGGAAAATGAAGATGAATCACCTACTCAGGGTAAGCAATTTGTTCAATGTGAAGTTCCTTTGTGATATAGGCAACCGTTCAAAAACTGACCATTGACATGTTTATGTGCAGATCAGGGGTTGAAGGGGATGAAGGTGTTGAAGGTGACTACCTCTGAACATCTGAATACTGCTCGAGTTCGATCAAGACTGTCATGGAAGACTGTCTCAGAGCAAAGTCTGCCCCGGCGTACGGGTCAACTCAAAAAGCCATCAACCCGTTGGGACGACTGTGAAACATGGCAAATTCCATTTCAGAAGAAAAAATAGTACTGCCACATAGATGTGGCAGATGTACTAGACTTACTCGTTGTGCATAGGCATAATGATGATCATATGTGTGTTGGTGCTGATGGGTGGGTATAATGCAGCATATTGTTTCCACAAATTTCCAACACTTCCATGACAGTCAATATTGAACTGCAGAGAACTTTGAAACTGTTGCAAATGAGAGGTGCATATACATTCTACAATGAATTCCATAACGTGTTTTGACACGTAAATAGATAACAGAAATCAATTGGTTACATAATTCAAGCAAGCTCTACATGTCTCTGCTGGAATCAAATGTTTTCAAAGGATGGTTGTTTGCAACCATTGTTTCACATTGTTATAGCGGAATGTGAATAATAATCTTATGACAGTAGATTTTCTGACAACTTGCTCACATATGTAATTAATAGTTGCAGTGGCTCCTATAATGATTGTGTGTTACTCTTTTGAGAGTAACACACATGCATTAACTTTCAATAGTAGCTTTGCTACATGTTAGCAAAACTACTTTCTTTGAGAGTAGCTTGTCAACAATTGTTGACAAGTTGTTGCTTTCAAACATTGTTATCAATTCTTTGAGAGTAACCTGTCAAATTAACAAATGCAGTTGCAGTTGCAAATGAATTTCTCTCATTACAATTCAAAAAGTTATGCAGTTGTCGATTTGCGATTGTCACATTGTCGTGGGAATTGCCAGTGAAAATTCTCGTGCACTCTTGTGTGCCAGAGAGCAGACAAGATTGTGCCAGAGAGAACACCTCTTGTCTGCTCTTTGCCTTTAATACAAGTTAGCAACATTAGCTGGAGAGCAGAATACATGTTTTCTTTTGTTGCTGACAGGAAAACAACAGATGCGTAAATTACTTAATCTTTCGTCTATTTAAATTGTTGAGCATCTCATAGTAGAATGTTTCTTTTGCAAGTTCACTTTCCAAATGAGGGCAAGGTTAAGTCAAAGGTGCATTGGAAAACGTGGCTCATTTTGATTTGAAAGAATTAAAACATGTAATTTACTCGACGATAACTGCTAAGGCTAACATTATGTGAAGAATTTTTATTCCTCCCTTCCACATGCACACACTCCTTGTTCTTACGGAAGTTCCAGTAAGCAAACACAACTCTACATATTTCCATCAAGTTCTGGATGGTTTAAGCAAAACTCTGCGTAGTGAAGTGCCTGATGAAACGGTTCACCTGTTCATTTGCTGACGTGTTTGTCCCTGCACACATTGAACATTTGCATCAAGTTAGGTTGGACAACGGAAGACCAAATTGAGGACTACAATGACAAATGAGGGAGTTAACAAACACAAGTGTGTTCTCACCTTGGAGATAACTCTAAATTTCTGGACTGAACGCCGGCGAGAAAGTGTGCTTTGCAGCGTCTCTGTGCCCAAAGTGGAATTGGTCACAGAAAAGCCTGGTTCTAGACAGCATGCCAGGCTCCTTCCCCAAGACGTACGAGTACAGCTTACAGGCATTATCATAGAACACAAATGATGGCCGGCGGTTAGCAGGAAACCGTGTGAGCAGAGTTTTGAATATGTCATTGATGGAAACTGGGGCAGCCCTCAGGGAGGTGATCAGGCTCACTAAGAGCTGCCTAGGCAGGACCAACTGTTTGTGATAGGCGGTTGCAGGTTGCACAGACAGAAATTACGGAAGCGAATGTAGGTTTGCAGAAGATGCGAATGTCTGAATCGACTCTTGACTAAGAATTTACATTGTCACAGCTTTCTAACAAGACCTTATATGCCTCATTTGGCCAAGGGAGCACTGAGATGCACTCTGTCAAAGTCTACCCTCTAGCACACTCTCCTAGCATAGTGGGATGAGCTGCAGTCACCTTGTCACACAGGAGAATTATGTCTCACACCACTTGGACGACCAACAATCATGGTCTGCACCTTCCTTGAAGTCTCTTGGAGGTCCTCCAGCTGCCTTTTCTCCTTGAAGGCCGCTATCAGCTGTCCTGGCCACTAGTCCTGCCGCCTTTTGAGCTCAAAGTGCTCAGGTCGTCACTTGAACCCGACCCATGATCTCCAAGCTTTAGAAATCCATATCTCACTCAAACGGACTCCAAATCAAGTTCCGTAAAGTGTGTTGGAACCTGTCAAACATCCTCTATGAAACTGTCATGCCAGATGATTTTTATCGAGCAACCTATTTTTTTCATTTTCTGGCACTCTCATATCCATCATTCTCCCACTTTCCGAGAATAAAATTCACACAAGTCCGCACTGTCCCCTCAACTGCTGAAAGCGGTGCGCTGCCAGCGGCCACCTCCCAATGCGGCACGCCCGGATTCGCGCAAAACTTGCTTAACACTCCCACGTCTTGGCTGATGTCGAGGCGCGTGCCAACTGCTGCATACATGAGGCTTCCAACTGCTGCTTGGTACGGCACTGCTTCCATGCGGCTGCTCTCTTGCATGCCGCGGGGAGTCTGTGTCATGCTCAGCTTTGCTCCCACTTCAAGTGGTGTTGTTGCTCTGCGCGCTCCTGCCATGTTGAAGCACTTGATGATGTCACTCACGTACGTTTTCTGCAACAACTCCAAAGTTTGCTGCTGCCGGTCGCGCTTGACCTAAAGGCCAAGGTAGTAACTGAGCTCTCCCATGTCTTTTATGTCAAACCTGGCAGCAAGTGACTGCTTCACATCGTCCAAAAGAGACTTGGAGTCAGATGCAATGAGCAGATCATCAACATAGAGCAATATGATGATCTGGTTTGCCTCTTGTGTGCGCCCATAGACAGCATGGTCTGCTTCACTGCGCACAAAGCCAAGGCCAGCTAGCTGCTCATCCATCTTGTGGTACCATGCTCGCAGGGCTTGCTTCAGGCCGTAGAGGCCCTTCACAAGCTTGCACACCAAACCTTCCTTCCCTTCCACAACATAGCCCTTCAGCTGCTCCATGTACACATCCTCCTCAAGGTCACCATTGAGAAATGCACAAGTCACATCCATTTGGTGCACCTCCCAGTTCATAGCAGCAGCAAGAGTGAGGATCGCTCGGATGGATGGGAACTTAGCGACAGGTGCAAATGTCTCATTGTAATCCACACCCTCTGTCTGCGCATACCCCTTTACAACCAGCCGTGCTTTGTACCTGAGAACCTTACCATCCGCACCACGCTTGCGCCTGAAGATCCACCGGCATCTGATCACCCGGCTGTCGCTTGGAGCCTCGTCGAGAGTCCAGGTGCCGTTCTTCATGAGCGCACATTACTCCTCATCTGCTGCGCCACGCCAATCTGCCGCCTCTGCGCCGTGCATGGCTTCAACAAATGTGGCTGGGTCATTGGTGACTGTGACGAAGAGAAGCTCAAGGACAGATGACTCCGTTGGTGGTGGAACGGTGCACAGGTTCACCAGCTCCTCCAGTGGCCTCTGTTTGTTTGCGAGGCGCTCGGATCACCTCAGCGACTCCCCACTGTCTTTTGCACCTTTGCTGAGGCGTGCGGACCATTGTGGCAGCTGTTGTGCGTTGCTTTGCTGCTCCTCCTCATCAGATTCTGCTGCCAGCTCCTTCTCCTTCTCAGCTCCCTCCACCTCCTTGTCATTGCCGCTGTCATTGCCATCTTCCGCACCGCCCTCTTCTGCTACCGGTACTTCTCCCACTTCTGGTACAAGTGCGGGAGCAAGCGGAACTGCCAACATAGGGCTCCAAGTCCAGCCCTTCACTTCCTCTTGGAAGACCACGTCACGGCTGCGTATGATCTTGCGGGCGGCGAGGTTGTAGAGGCGGTATCCCATGGTGTCTTAGCTGAGGGCAGCAACCTTCACCGACTTTGCGTCCAGCTTGTTACGGCGGCCGATAGGCACGTGCACGAATGCGCCACACCAGAAGACTTTCAGGTGCGTCACTGTTGGCTTGCGTCCCATCCATGCCTCCTCCGGTGTCATCAGCATCACGGCGCGCGTAGGGCTTCGGTTTTTCAGGTACACGGCGGTATTGACTGCTTCCGCCCAAAAGGTTGGCGGGAGCCCCGCGTCCTGGAGCATGCTGCGAACACGCTCCATGAGCGTGCGGTTTGCGTGTTTAGCCATGCCATTCAGCTGCAGTGTTCCAGGTGGGATGACCTTGTGCTTGATCCCGCGACGCTTGAGGAAGGTGCGGAAGTCGCTGGAGAGGTACTCTCCCCCACCATCGGTGTGAAGCACCTTCAACCGCCTGCCACTCTCATTCTCTACAGCAGCAATCCACACCTTGAAAGCATCAAAGCACTTATCCTTTCTAGCCAAGAACAACACCCACGTCTTCCTCGACTTGTCATCAATGACAAGGACAAAGTACAACTTGCCGGACAAGGATTGTGATGGCATGGGACCGCACAAATCAGAGTGAACGAGTGAGAGAAGCTCAGCCGCCCCCTTCCCCTCCCTCGTGAAAGGAGCGCGGGCTTGCTTCCCTTCAATGCAGCTCTCACAAGCTGATGCACTAGGCTGCTTCACCCCCTTGAGCTCCAGGCCGCGGACCATTTGCTGCATGGAGATGATGGCACCAAAGCCGAGGTGACCGAGCCGGCGGTGCCACAGGCCGATGTCGTGTTTTCCCGCTCTCGCCGCCAACGCTGAGTAAGCTTCCTTCTCGGACGCCACGTAGAGGCGGTAAAGACCATCCTCCTTGTTTGCTTTTGCAAGCACATGGCCTGGACGGGCAGAGATGGTGCAGCCACCATTCTCAAAGCAAACCTGCATGCCTTCGGAGATGAGAGGTGAGACAGAGAGGAGGTTAGCTGCCAGCCCCGGAACATGGAGCACCCCCTTCACACAATGTTCCACGTGCGTACCCTCAACGGAAGCACAAAATTCAATCTCACCCTCCCCAATCGTGATTTGCACATGGTTGTCCCCCATGTACACCCGACGAGGATCAATGACTGTGTAAATAATGAACCACTCCCGGTGACACGTCATGTGCCGCGTGGCTCCCGAGTCGATGATCCAGAACAGGGCGGTGTTGTCGGAGACGTGCAGGACCCGGATGGTTGTCACCAATCCACTCTCCAAATCTGCGGCATTTGCGGAAGCGTCGGACTGTTTTCCCGCTCCCACTCCATCCGTAAGGTCCGCCTTCTTCTTCCGGCATGCGTGCGTCCAATGGCCAGGCTTCTTGCAATAGTGGCAGTTCCCCTTCTTCTTCCCTCCCCCGCCGTTGCTCCTTGTTGATGTTGCACCGCCCCCATGACCAAAGTTCGTGATGAGAGCGACGTCCAGTCCGCTTCCGCCCTCCTCTCCCTTGCGCTGCTCCTCCTCAAACAGCAGGCTCTCCTCCACGACGTTGAGGGAGAGCTTTTCTCCACGCTGGTTCAGGGCAACAATAAGAGGAGTGTAGCTGCTAGGAAGGCCAGAGAGAATGGTTAGCATGAGCACACGATCCTTGTCAGGGTCCTCAATCACAGCAAGCCGGTCAGAGAGAGACTTCACCATGTTGATGTGGTCAATCATGGATCCGGACTCATCCATCTTCATAGTGTGAAAGCGACGACACAGCTGCATGTTCATGAGGATTGACTCGGAAGCATAAGTGGACTCAAGATTTTTCCAAACCTCCTTTGGCGTGAGGATGCCACGGACAAGGAGTTGCTTCCGTTTGGCGAAATGAGGTAGATGGTTGCAAGGGCGCGGTCACGCTTCTCGCGGTAGGTACGGGCCTTGAGAAGGGATAGGGAGCTTTCTTCTGGTTCCTTCTCCTTCTCATCCACCTGGCTCCAGAGACCCTTCTCCATCAGCACCATCTTCATGTTATTGCTCTAGTTGAAGAAGTTCTTGCCTTCGAACTTGGCGATGTTGACGCCGGCCACCACAGAAGCGGATGTCGCCATGGTAGTGCAATGTTCAGCCCACAAACGGCTCTCTCACACAACAGGGTGGAAGGAATTCCTCAAGGATGAGATAAAGCATTGTTCTAGCTCTGATACCACTGATGGAAACTGGGGCAGCCCTCAGGGAGGTGATCAGGCTCACTAAGAGCCGCCTAGGCAGGACCAACTGTTTGTGAGGGGAGGTTGCAGGTTGCACGGACAGAAATTACGAAAGCAAATGTGGGTTTGCAGAGGAAGCAAATGTCTCAATCAACTCTTGAGTGAAAAAGTACATTGTCACAGATTTCTAACAAGCCCTTATATGCCTCATTTGGCGTAGGGAGCACTGAGATGCACTCTGTCAAAGTCTACCCTCTAGCACACTCTCCTAGCATAGCGGGATGAGCGGCAGTCACCTTGTCACACAAGAGAAACATGTCTCACACCACTTGGACGATCAACAATCGTGGTCTGCACCTTCCTTGAAGTCTCTTTGAGGTCCTCCAGCTGCCTTTTCTCCTTGAAGGCCGCTATCAGCTGTCCTGGCCAATAGTCCTGCCGCCTTTTTTGGAAAATGCAAAGACCAAACAATGTTTGGAAACTCCTAGCACATGTTGAGAACCCTTAGCAATAGCAGCAGATCAAGTAATGTCCAGGTCAAACATTTAAGATGACCAGAAACTCCTTACAAGATCTTTGTACTAGATTCTTGAAATGGGTGTACATATCATTGAAAATATTCCGGATGCTCAGAGTTGCTTTTGTTAAGAATCATGGTTCATTCTCAGGTGAAAATCAACATTTCAACAGAAGGTTTTCATCCAAAGAGAGTGTATATGGGGATTATAGGTGGAGGTTTATGGCTGGGTGTATGGGTGTTATATAGAGATTTTTACTTTTGCTTCTTGATTTCAGTGATCTGTTTGAGATTGGTGGATTGGTGGTGGTTAGGCGAAGGAGGGGGGAAGGAGGAGTGGGGGTAGAAAGTGTATGTGGGGTTTGAAAGATGAAATGCATTCCCGGGTATGTGGATTATGTGTGCAAATGCACACTTTTGTATGTTGTTTTGAGTGATTTGGTTAGTGGTGGTAATATAAAAGGATAGGGGGGGGGGGGGGGGGGGGGGGCAGTGCAGGTGGGGAGTGTAAGTCGAGGTATATGGCTGGGTGTATGGATTCTTTGGAAAAAACAAATACTCGTGTTCATTGGTTTGAGTGATGTGTTTGAGATAGGTTGGCAGTGGTTGAATGAGTGGGGGAGGACGGAAAGAGCTGGGGGGTTGGGGTAGAAATTGCATTAGGGGAGTGTCATTGCAGGTGTATGGTTGGGTGCGTGGGTTTTGTGATGAGACGTACACTTGTGTAGCTTGGTTTACGTGATGTGGTCAGCGGGTAAGGGGTGGATGAAGGAGGGATGGAAGTTATCTGTGGGGAGTAAAAGTGGAGGTTAAAGGCTTGGTGTGTGAGCCGTGTGGGAATTTGAACTTGTTCATTTTTTAGAGTTTTTATGGTACTAGTCCAGTGGGGGGAGAGAAAGAAGAGGGTGAAGGTGGAAACTGCATGTGGGGAGTGGATGAAGAGGTAAATGAAAGAAAGAGTGTGGTTTGGGTGAAGGTGTACACTAGTAATCATGTGTACAAATCGTGAAACAGAATATTCATAAAATATTCCATCTGAAACCTTGCAGATTAAGTTTTTCAAAAACGTCTAAAATGCATGTAAAATGAGTTTATTAACATTGTTTGATTGAATTATTAGCACAAATTCCTGATACCACCCCTGAAAATTGTACAAAAAAGCAGAGTGAAACCGTTTCACCTACAGTATAAATAATAAAACCATTTAGATTTTACACTTACACTGAAAGTTGAAAACAAATGGACACAAAAACAATATAGGCATGGTCATGCCGCAAAAACACGGTAATGGGTGTGTTTGTAGAAAAACATTTCTGACGTATGGTAGTTCCCCCATTATTCACTCAATTCTTCATGTACAATGTAGTGCCTGGACAGTTGATACAAAATCAGGTCAATTTTTGTTATTTTTGTGCTTTGCTCATGTGCACCGTGTCTAGATTTGGCCTTGGATAAAGGAATGAATTCCCGGTTCAAATGTGATTCCAAGCTTCAAATCGTCATGCGAAAGATCCTTGCTGTCTTTCTTGCGCACGTCATCCAATCAAAGCAGAGGTCAAGAGACCTACAAAAGTGGAACTGAACACCAAGCATGGTGAACGAATACATAATGNTGATACCACCCCTGAAAATTGTACAAAAAAGCAGAGTGAAACCGTTTCACCTACAGTATAAATAATAAAACCATTTAGATTTTACACTTACACTGAAAGTTGAAAACAAATGGACACAAAAACAATATAGGCATGGTCATGCCGCAAAAACACGGTAATGGGTGTGTTTGTAGAAAAACATTTCTGACGTATGGTAGTTCCCCCATTATTCACCCAATTCTTCATGTACAATGTAGTGCCTGGACAGTTGATACAAAATCAGGTCACTTTTTGTTATTTTTGTGCTTTGCTCATGTGCACCGTGTCTAGATTTGGCCTTGGATAAAGGAATGAATTCCCGGTTCAAATGTGATTCCAAGCTTCAAATCGTCATGCGAAAGATCCTTGCTGTCTTTCTTGCGCACGTCATCCAATCAAAGCAGAGGTCAAGAGACCTACAAAAGTGGAACTGAACACCAAGCATGGTGAACGAATACATAATGGCCACTCTAAAGTTGAAATTTCACACATGAACAGATTTTTAGACCCCAACAAAGATGAAATGTTGCTTGCTTTCTACTTAGTTTGAGCTAATACTAGTGGCACTACGGTATACATCAAACCCATAACATTCACCTTTGCAACGGTACACTTGTCATATTCAAGCATAACCTCACTTTCATTCCCTCATTCCTCTGATTTCTTAAAGCAACAGGGTGGCTGCCTCACCAAAATGAGGGTTCCCAACGGACAAGCTTCTAATAAGTACATGTTTCCTGGTCAAGAAATTGTATGCATCGTGTCCGACAAGTGACGTGATGAGATACTGGCAGGCCACCACCAGAAGTAATGGGTCGTGTCTGTCTATGAAACCGACGTTTTTGTGCGAGGTGTCTCCGGCAATCGTTCAATCTTAAGTTTTACAACATTATGACCCTTAGACGATTTGGTCATTTCCTACTCCATTCCCCATTGTTATATGGTTTTTGTATGCTTGTGTGAAAAAAAATGATATTTTGGTTGAAGAAACAAGTGCACCAGTGAAAAAGGTACCTTCTCATGCACAAAATAATCACAACCATGTTGCAAACCCCGGGATCTTGGTGGGGTGGTCACAAAAACTCTAATTCTTGTACCTTTGATCAAGATGAATCGGCAACAAGCGGAAGTCGCTTCAACCTATACACTAGTGTAAACTTTGTTGTCCCTCACGTGGCTACTTATTTGTGAAAACTTCCCCTTGCAATCGGCACATAGACCCTTCAGCTCGAGGGGGAGGATTTTTATTTTGGATCTGAATGCCCACCCTCCCCACCCCCAACATAGATAGTAAATAGACAATCTAGATGTGCAAGTGCATATGTTTGTCAGTAAGTATTGAAACATACTGTGCACATCTGAACTATGAACCTTCTTGGAACAATGATAGAAAAAAAATTGAAGTTTTGTACGTTTGGACGGTACTTAAACATAACATGTCATGCACCTTATAGTACATTTCCCACGTATGCAATCTAGCATGGGGGATGGGGGAGGGGGGAGGTCCGGTTGGTCTTAAAGAGCCACAAATGAACTTCCTTCATATCTCAAATTGCTCAGATTGTGCAGGACAAGCTAATTCTCTTACTGAGAGAAGACGTATCCACTAAAAAGCTCGTGCACTGGCCACTCTGCCTATTTGAAGACAAACATAGGTCACTGTCCTGTCTCTACATTTTTAGTTTAAGAACCATTGTACTTAAAAACACTTTTTCAGATTCATGACTGTCTTTTTTAACTATTGAAAGCTTCCTCACGGTAAGAAGTACTTCACACAATGTGTCTTGTAAAATAAGAACACTTGTCTTTTGGAAGTTTCTTAGAATCTTCCATTGACCTACCATGGATTCTGGAGAAATTTGTTAGTGATCTCTTGTGTATGGTCAACATTTCTGTACATTTTTTCAGGAGTGTATGATTTTGGGGTGATTGGTTCTAAGTAAAATAGAGGTTGGGATGATTGAGAGGAGTGGGGATTGGGGGTGGTGATGGAAGGGGAGGATACAAGGGATTGGGGTGGCCACAAGGATAGAGGGTGGAAGTGGTGGGAGTAGGGGAGACAGGGGAGGAAGAAAAAAGTATGGCACAAATACATACAATAGGGAAACCAAACATTAGAGAGAATGGAGATGAGGAATGAGACAGACACTGATGTGTATACATCTATATACATATATATATGTGTGCATAGAGAGAGAGAGAGGGGGGGGGG
>SZWC01008531.1:93186-110151 GCA_023375785.1 Penium margaritaceum
GAGAGAGAGAGAGAGAGATAGAGATAGAAAGAGAGAGAGAGAGAGAGAGAGAGAGAGAGAGGGAGAGAGAGATAGAGGGGAGAGGGATGGTGGGGGTGGCCGGGTGGGATCAAGAAAGGGAGAGAGGAGGGAATCATAAGGTGGAGATACAGGGAGATAGGAAGGGGGAAAAGGAGGAATAGATGGATGGAGAAATAGATTCACAAATAGAAAGAATGATGGAGGAAGGATGGATGATAGATAGGCAGAAGGATGGAAAGATGGATGGATGAATGGAGGACGGGTTAAGACAGAATATGGATGGGTGGAGAGACAGAGGTAGTGAGGAAGCCAAGGGATTGAGAGGTGGTGGAAAGAGGTAGGGACATAGGGATGGAGGAGAAGAGGGAGGGAGGGAGGGATATATGGAGGGATGAGTAAGGTAGGGAGGAAGGGACGGAGGGAGAAGGGGAGGGTGTAAGGACATAAGGGAGGAATGGAAGTATGGAGGTTGAGGGAAGTAGGGAGGAGGGTCAACGGAAGGAAGGAAGGAGGGAGGAAGGGGGAAGGGAGAGAGAAGGGAAGGGAGGAAGTAGGGATGGGAGAGATGAAGTGCGAGGAAAGAGAGGGGGAATGGGAGAGGAGAGAAATAATGAGAGATAGTGATTAGGATTTATGAGGGAAAGCGGAGAGGAGTAAGGATCAAGTATAAAAATGAGTAGATAAAAGGGTCGGGGGATGGATGTATGGATGAATAGATTGTTGGATGGAGGAACAAACAGACAAACATATGGAGGAATAATCAAACAACAGAAAAGGGGACAATGGTAAGAGCAAAGGTGACATGATGCAATGGAGCAACCAGACTGAAGGTGTGTGACATTGTAGTCGTGCACATCATCAGCGTGCTGCTGAGCAATAGTAAGGAGGTGTAGATCCAGAAGTAATTCACCACCAAAGGGAAAACCTGCAATGACAACAATCCACTCAGCAAGGGCACATCAATATATGCAGTTTCAAAGTTTGCCACGGCAACAACAGCAAGGGATGCATTTCACATCTCACGAGACCTCTATCATCTATGAAGTATTCGAGTGAATCTAAACTCCTGGACACATTAGCATAGGAACATATCCGCATTGGCCGCAATTGAAGAAACCATGACAAAGCCAGCAACAGATTCCTTAAGCAGCAGCTTCTTTTGTCAAAGTAATAACAAAGGAGATTTTTCGAGTGAGAGAGAGGGAGAGCAAAACTGTTGGTCAAGCTTTGAAGCAGCACGCAATGCAGCGAGCTCAGGAGTAGAAAAAATCCTACCGGAGTGGAAGGTGGAGGTAGTAAGCTCACCTGGTGTCAGGTGGCATATACAAATGGAGCAGTTGCACTCAGTGTCAAAATCCTACCAAGGTGGTAGGTGGAGGAGAAAGCGCCAAAAACAAATCAGGCACAGTCTAGATGTCCAAAGCAAATGAAGACCTCGTCCTTGCACTTTCACTTCATGGCAAAAATTGGTGAAGGGGCAAGTTCGCTCCTAACGACCATAAATCTCACTCCTAAAACAGTGTGCTCGACATCAACTGGTCATGTAGGAGCAACCACAGCAGCTTTAGATTAGTAGCAATAGCTGCCAAAGTTGAGAGAAGGAGTTTCAGGTCTAGGAACGACCTCAAAATAGCTTGTCACGATCAAGAGTTACGTGGCTAAGCCCATCCGTCATGTGGATTCAAGCTATTAGAAAACCCTGTCTACGGTACCTTTTGGAAGGTGGAGGCAACAACCAGCAGCAATAGCAGTAGTCGAAGAGGTATAGAAATGGGAGACGTCCCATGTGTGTTGCAGGTGGCCTGGTTGTTTATAGCAATGATTAAAATGCAAAATCAGATTTGGCAGTTGTCAGAACCCAGTTTCGGGTTTCCTCTCCTCCAAAAAAGGAACAGAGGGCAATTTTACTTCTTGTTGCCATGGATTTCACTTCAGCAGAAGCTGGTAGAGCAACAAAGCAGTGGCAGCAGCTGGAGAAGCAACAACGAGCAGTAGCAGGTGACTGCTTTTATCATCATTGCAACAGATTTTATCGCATTGTTTACAAACTGGACCCCACAACCTTTGTCAGCAAAACGCAACAACAATCACCTACTCCGGTGACCTCGACGAGCTTCTGACTGTGGCGTGTGAACTACGAGTTTAGAAAGGTGCTAAGAAAAAAGAAGAAACGGGCGTAGTGGAAACCCAACCCAACCTGCTTGGGCTCCGTTTCCCAACTACAGCTCAGCGGCTGCTGAGCTATAGTTTTTAAACGGAGCCCATGCACGTCGAGTAATGCCGCACAAGTGGCACGACAAGAGCAACGCAACCAAAAAGGGGGGGAAAAAAAGGAAGTGCATGTTCGCTCTCACGAGAAAAACAGGGGCTATGGAGGGAAGGTCTGAGCAAGGAGGAATGGTGATGTCCATGTTGGAAATCACACCAACTCGTTGCAATGGCGAGTTGGGCCAAAAGCCTACTGCGATGGCAGGCACAGGCAAGGGAAGGCCCTATTGCGACAATAGGGTAGCGCGAAGCAATGTGCTGCGATGTAGGATGGCTGGCCGACGACCAGCAAGCAAGCGCAACATTCGCAAAGTGGAGCCAGAAAAAAGGAAGATTAGTGTGCAAGCAGTGGCCTCGGTAGTGAATGTGGCTGGTGGAACAATCAAGAAAGTGAGCGACAAAGATCCTCTTGACACAGCCAACAGGCTGCAAGAGAGGAACGGGGGCCGTAACTGGGCAGCCCAGTCAACTACCGAGAACGGACAGTTTGGCAGACAGCAGGGACGACCCACCCGCCCAGCGACAGCTGAAAATCTTGCCAAGACGGAGACGACGGCCAAGAAACGAACTTTCAGGTGCAAGATACGCCGTGGAGGTTTGGAGAGTTGTTGGAAGACACACAAGAAAGGCTAGGAATGGACTTGGGGACATGATGGAAGTAAGTGACGGCAGTAGCCACGGAGAGTCGTTGAGGTAGGTGGCTAAAGCGATAGGGGGAGCCGAAAGTTGTAGCATCAGGAGACTGAAACTGGCAGCGAGCTCTTACACTCGCCTGTCAAGGGTGGCTGAAGCAAGATAGTGGTCCAAGTAAGCGATCCCAAGCAACGGTCCCGCCTCGCAAACACCACATTAGTGGAAGCTTCAAGAGCCTTTTATTACACAGCCAAGCCCGTGTATGAGAGACATGGTCGCTTAGGCTGTGGGATGTTGCTTTTGCATGAAGGAGCCTTGGTGGTGAGAGGGCAGGTGAACCATGCCTTACCTGATTAAGTTTTTAGCTCCACCCAACCTTCTCCCACCAAAAAACTACCCCAACAAAACCAAAGAAAGCTTAAAACAAGTGTTTCCAAGGAGATAATTGACCGATTCAAGCAACGTTTTTCCATAAATTTCCCAACAGCCATAGCACACCTAAGAGCAACCCAGAAGTCTCTCCTTGCAAAAGAATTCTTTTCTCTGGCAGTTGGAACCTCCACCAATCACTAATTTCCATGATAAAAAACATAATAGTCTTCGCATTCATCAGCACGCCTATCAAGGGGGAGTGTTGGACTGAGTGATAACAGTGTCGATTGAGAGCTTTGACATGGGACAATCGCTTTGACAATCAGAGGTATTTACGCGGAGTTACAAATTCTTATGTGTGAATACCTGAGTGTTGTTTTGCCAAGAACTTCCTACCATACAGGCCAGATTTTATTCTGGAATCCAGGTCCAACGGGGGAAAGGAGCCTGGATTTTTATGTGCTGCATACACTACAGGCTGTGCATGCGTGTTGACATAGCTTGGTCAGTTGCGGTGTAGTGCAAGCAAGCACTACTGGGTACTGGGCTAGGTCTAGTCAAGGTAAGGCTACACCTGACTAGGCAGCTAGGACCACCCTGCATGAGCGGCCGCATGAGTGTGACTTAGTAGCAACATGCAACGCTAGGAGTGAAAACTGCTATACATCAGTGCATGCATACATGACTCTGCATTACATCAATGCATGCATGCAAGACTCAATAACAACATGCAGCACCAGAGGCCGGGACTGCCCAACATCAACGGGTACATGCACGGCTCAACAGCTGGGACCACTATCAAGTGCAAATTTCCTTATGGAGAAAGCTACATGCTCTGGAGGAGGAATATTCCATAAGGAGGAAGCTACGACCATACAGCAAGACGTTCCTCAAGGCACAGAGTAGTAGATCAAGTTACCAGGATGCCACTAAAAAGGCAGAATGGACTAAGTCATTCCAGCAACTCGAGTATTAACTCCAACCAAAAATCCATTCAGCAACTCCATTTAAGGAGTTACAACAGAAGTCCTTCTTTCCAGACAACGCCTCAAACAAAATCTCTATAGGCACTCTCCCACCTAAAGACCCATGTCAGCCTGACAGATTTTTGCCAACGTAGGTTAGTGGACGTCCATGACTACCTAAAGGCCTAACCACGTAGAAGAAGCAGCCAGATTACGTCCAAGACTAGAGAAAAGCCTTGTTTATGCTTCCTTTGGACGTTGCTCACCTTTGAGCCAGGAGCACTGTTTAGGCGTTGAACCTAGAGTTAATGTCGGGCGTCAGCTCTACTCCAGTGCTGATCGATTTTGGATGGAATTTGTCGGAGTTTCCCTCTACTGACCCAGTAAGCGTGACAAAACCCTATCAGCTTGGCTAGGAGGGTGAGACGTCCTCTAACGACCATGTAAGCCTGGCTATGGCTACCACCGTGGAGATGAGGCTGCCTTGACAAACTCAAGGCCTTTTCACTCAAAAGTATGATGACTGTGCTGAGACCCTTCCCGCAACAGCCTTGACGGCCTTGCAAGGCATTGAGCTCGTGGATGGAGCATGTTATTTCAGAGCACTGAGCTGAGTTGTGTTTCGTTGTTGTTTCCCCTGTGCCATAGTTTTTATTGATCTTCATTTCAACTACAAGTTCAATATCAGTCTTTTGCTTTTGTATTTGGAAGTACTGGGTTATCTGGCTAGGCAAAAAGATCTTGGACAGTAGCAAGACCCCTTTGCTGCATCACAGTACATAGCAAATTTTGTCATTGCAATCTCCAAAACCCAAACACTTTTAAGTCTTAGGAGTGATGTATGTTGTGTTCCCAAAAAACAAGTACTTGGCGACATCAAACCTCCTCGAACTCGCTGAAAATGTATTGAGCAATTACAAAAGGAAACCATGCACATTTGGTTTGAGCGTGTCCGCCGCGATCAACCAGCTGCGACAAGCTTTGCAGGCTACATCACGACCCGCCGGCAACGACAAGGTTGGGCGGCAAGTGAAGCGGCTAGTAGTTCATGGCGACAGACGTTGAAATTTTTCTATTGAAGTTCTTCAATCTTCGATTGTCAGTTGTGAGGAAATGGTCATCTTTGCAATTGAAGCGAAGTTCAACAGAAATCTGCTAAAAAAACTCACAAAATGTATTAATACAACTCGCGTGTACCCAAGGATGACATGGATAAATTGCAGAGACCTGTTGTGGAGAGGCTAGGCGGGAACATCTCCACGACAATGTTCCTGAAACACTTTTGATACATTTTTCTTCACCGAGCCAAAAATTGCTCAAAAATAGTCGGCCCATTCTTGCCACATCATTGGCGGTTGATACAGCAAAGAAAAAATGTTGGGGAACATGGCAATAGAGAGCGAAACAACATTTGATGATAAACAATAGGTTGCGTGATTTTCGGCGACCAATTACAATTTTTTTTCTTCCAGCCAGCGGATCCCCGATCTGAACGAAATAGGGTAATAATGTAACATAGAAAAAGCCCTATAAATACTGTTGGTATGTAGTGCTTTCCAGCAAGGGAAATCAAAATGCACCTTGGAGTTGCTAAGGGAGGGGTTGAGACAATCAACATGAAAATCAATCAACCAATCGGAGTTTCTATGGGAGGGGTAGCGAAGATAATCATAATAATTTATCTACCTATCGAAATTGTTACAGGAGGGCTACCAACGATAGACATAATAGTCTATATTTCTATCAAAGTTGTTACGGTAGGGGTAGCAAACATAAACATAAGAATCTATCTACCTATCGGAGTTGTTACGGTAGTTGTAACGGGTCGAGTCTCCAGCTCCTGCTCTGAAGTCGTCGTCAGAGTTTGCAGAATGGCATTCTGAGTCCGCATCACGGATTTACCTCCTTTGCAGGACTGAGGGGCAATCTTCATCAATGCCCCAGAGCAGGGAGACTCAAATATTTTGAGTCTCCGGAGGCCCATTTCCGTTTTCAACCTTACCCCTAGCGGCCTCCCCCCTTTAGGCTAAAGCGTCTGTGTGACAACCATGTTAGGCGTCCCCAACCTCCTATGGTCGCTGTCCATGAATGTTGCCCTGTGGGGATGTTGTTCACTTTTGCCGCGTTCATGTGGTACCTCCTGCCACGCGTCGATCTGTGCAAGCTGCAAGCTCGCTCAAGTACTCGTTGACCACCCCTGTGGGCAACCGGGATTCGGGCTCCCATGAATTATGTTCAGGTCCACAACCGACCCAATGAACGAGGTTATCCCTAACAACACGCGACCGAAGAGTACGCTCTCGGTGCTGGAGTAGGCGAAGGACCTCGTATTGGCCGTTGGCAGAAAGGACAGCTGGCGGTGGCTGAACGGTTCCGTCTGCCGTGTATAAAGCCAGCAGGCTCACATGAAACACGTCATGTATCTTCATACTCAGCGGAAGTAGCAATCGGTATGCCACTGGCCCGATGCATGCCACAATGGGAAACGGCCCAATCCACTTCGGTAGAAGTTTACTTGCCCCTCGCGACTTCAGCCGAAGGTTTTAAGTGCTAAGCAACACTTTGTCACCAATGTCAAACGAGACCTCCCGGCGACCTTTGTCGGCATATGTCTTTTGTCGCTGCCGAGCTGCTTGAAGGTGACCCTTTGCATCCCGTAACAAGGAGTCGATGCACTCGGCAAAGGCTCGAGCGGAAGGAACCTGCCCTTCTGTACTCCCACTCTTCACCAACAAAGAGGGTACCGCTGGATGCCGACCACTGTTCAACACAAACGGTGTGAACTGTGTGGACTCGTTCACCGAGTTGTTCACCGCAAACTCTGCCGGTGCTAGGATTTTGTCCAAATCATGCATGGTAAGGTCCATGTACGCGCAGAGCATCTGCTCCAGAGATGATGTACACTATTCGCCCATCAATTTGAGGGTGAAATGCTGTCGATGTTTGCAATTCACTGCCGAAGTACTCATGCATCGTTTGCTAGAATTTACTAGCAAATGTTTTATCTCAATCGGAGATAATGCGCAACGGCAAGCCGTGGTACTTTACGACACCCTCAAAGAAGAGACGAGCGGTCTCCTCTGTGTTCACGTTAGTGGTTGTAGGAATGAAATGTGTCATCTTCGTGAAAAGATCCACAACCACTAGTATTGCATCGTGGCCACGGGCCGTATCCGGAAGACCAGTAATGAAGTCCATGCTGACGCACTCCCATGGAGTCCCAGGAATGGGAAGCTGCTGGAGGAGTCCAGCAGGCTTCTTGTTACTAGCCTTATTCCTAAGACATGGGTCGCATGTCATGCAATACTTACGGACATTGACACTCCATCCTGGCCACCAATAGTGGTCCGAGAGTGCCTATCCGGTCTTTCGAGGTCCCACATGACCTGCAACCGGCGGGTCGTGGAACTGGGAGATAATTTTTGCTCAAAGGTTTCCCAAGTTTGGCACAACAACTTGTTCTTCGTGCCAGAAAGATTCTTGCGGCCTCCACCAAGCCGTACTTGTCTAGATTTTGAGACTCTTGAAACCAAGAATCCACACACTATCCCATCCGGAACCTGTTCACAAAACTTTTGTAATGGATAATCTCTCATGGTGGTTGCCGCAAAGGTGCAGAGGGATCTGGTGATTGTATTGTTGCTGTTGCAATAGCCATAAAACACCCACCGACCTTGGTGGGTGCTTTAACTTCCACAGGCTGTCGGCTTAATGGATCGGCCACATTGATGCGTCATGATCAGTATTCCCACGTGAACAAAAATCGGCTCAGGTATTTGCTCCAACCCGCCTGTCACCTTGACAGGTTCGGTTGCATTTGGAAAAACACCAATGGATTTTGGTCGGTCACGACTGTCACACCCCCTTCAGCACCCTTGAGGTAGCAACGCCACATCTTGAAGGCGTGTAAAACTTCAAGGAGCTCTTGATCCCCAGTCGTGTACCGCGTTTCCGCGGGGATGAGCTTCAGGCTCTCATACGCAACTGGGTGACCAATCTCTATGAGGACGACTCCAAGTCCTACTACCGACGCATCACATCGCAACTCCCACGGTTGCAATGGACACGGAAGAGATAGGACAGGTGCCATGGATAGAAGCTCGTTGACTTTCAGAAAAACGTTCTTGCAATCAGATGTCAATTCCCAATGCACGTCTTTTCGCGTGAGCCTGGTTAGTGGTGCTACCAGGATGGAATACCCTTGCATAAACCGTCCAAAGTAGTTTGCAAGGTCGAGGAAAGACCGAATGTGCCCAACATTTTTGGGGCGTGGCCAGTCCACAACGGACCTTTCGTGGGTCAACACGGATGTCGTCCTTGGTGACGATGTGTCCAAGGTATTTGAGCTCATCTTGTGCAAACTTGCACTTGCTCACTTTCGCATAGAACTTCTGTTCCCAAAGGATTGCGAGAACCTCGCGCAGATATTCTAGGTGCTCTTCAATTGATTTGGAGAAAACCAGGATATCATCCAGGTAAACCAAGACAAGCTGTTTGAGTTGCTTGGCGAATGTTCGTTTCATTTCTCCTCGGAAGGTTGTAGGGGCATTTGTAAGCCCGAAGCATAACAATCAGAACTAATAGTGTCCCATGTGCGTTCAAAACGCATTTTTGGGTACATCATCTTTCGTGATGCGGAATTGATGGTACCCTTGGGACAAATCCGAGGACGAAAACACTTTGGCACCTTGGAGTTGGTCAAAAAGGTCCTCAATCTACGGTAAGGGGAATCAAATTCTTACCATCAGCTTGTTCAAAGCCCGGTAATCCACGCACATACGTAAACCACCGTCCTTTTTGTTCACAAAAAGGATCGGCGCACCGTACAGCAAGCTACTAGGCTCGATCCACCCTTTTGCAAGATACTCTTTGATTTGGCAATTGGCCTCTTGCCATTCTGCTCGACTAAGGCAAAAACATTGATCTGAACGGAGGAGTCGCCTCCGGTTGCAGCGGAATCATGTGGCCCATGTATCTTTCTAGTGGAAGCCCAGTCGGTGGGTCTTGGAATACATCCGAGAACTCTGCCAATAGATATTTCATCTCTTGTGGCGTGTCTTCCTTTACATCGTCCTCCATTTTCTGCAGCTGTGCCAAGAAGTATCGATAACCTTGTGGAATACGTCTCTTGACCTGCATCCCACACAAGTTGGCATGGACTTTGAGTCCGGTCGGTGATAATTCCGTACTCGGAATCAACGTAAAACGGAGTTGTCCTTTTCGAAGGATCAAACGCTTTGATTCAAATCACTTTAGAGCCTTAATCTCACGGAGCCTGGGATCTCCTAGCACCACGTCAAACGGGTCAAGAAGGTTGAGTATCTTCAATGTGACACTCTGTGTGTATCCTTGAATACAAATATTCGCGTTACAAGTACCGATCACGGGTACCGTACGGTTGTCACCGACAAAAACTGTGCCATTTGATGGCTCGTACTTCAGGCCAACCTGTCGGGTAAAGCCAAGGCTAACAAAAGAGTCATCTCCTCCAGTGTTAGCAAGTACGTTCACAGGAGTACCAGCTAGGTGTCCTTTGATTTGCATCGTCATTTTGCCTCCACTCTTCCGAGTGAACAGGCTCGACGACGGCAAGCCGAGTTTGTGATAGTCACGGAATCTGTGTGACGGGCATCACAAATCCCATGATTCACCCACTCAAATCCACATCTAGAAGGTATGTGTGAATTCGACTAGCACCTTCTAATCTTTAAATTTGACTGGGTCAAAATCGTCGACTAAAGGTACTACGAACATGATTGAAATCATTACTTTGAGGGCATTTGCTTCAATCACACAACTCTTGCACAGTGGTCGGTGCCGCCACCACTAAGCATGTATGATCATGCATCTCGTCCGGAGATGCAAGTCTCCGGACAGTCAGCAAGTGTAGAATGTGGTTTAACAAGAGGAGAGAAGACAACAAAGAAATTTGAACTCGTCAAAAGCTCAAATTGTTGAACATCCTCATCTGAAAACATGAACCCATACTCGTGATCCAGTTTTACCCCTGAGTGGTCCCCACTAACGTCACTTGGGGTTGTGAAAAACTTGCCCCACGGCCTTGTCCGTTACCACGGCCTTGTCCGTTGCCACCGCCGGGCCCATTGCCGCGACCACGACCCTGTCCACGGCCCTGTTCGTGGCCTCCTACCGCACCATCCCCACGAGGTGCTGCTGTTGCAGCTAACGCCGCGGCCTCTTGTCCACCACCGGCAGCCCCAGGGCACTGGGCCCTAAAAGGGCCCAGCTGCATGCAATTGTGGCAGAGCCCTTCGCGAAAGGATGCGTTGCGTCGCTCCCACGCCGCCTGCAGCTCGTCATTCTCGCGGCTGCACTTGTTGTTGGGGCCCTTGTATCCACCAACCTTCTAGGCAGGAGGGTTTGCAGGCTACTTGCCCTTGGCCGCACCTCACTGTCCAGCTGACCCACCAGCCCTTGTAACGTCCATGCGCATTTTGCGGCCTTGCTTTCCACGCGCGTTCGGCCGTACATCAGAGTAGTGCTTCGGGCTCACCGAATACACTTCGCTCATGTAGTCGTGCAACGCCCTCTAGGTTGTCCAACCTTGGCCAACGGCTGTCGTGGTGGTCTTGTCCTAAAGATTCTCGTAGGCGAGACCATCACGCAAGTACTCCAGCAGCATACACTCCGGGTACTTGAAGGTCTGAGTCCCATCGCCCTCGGTGAAGCTTTCGGTTTCCTCAACGAGTGCGGCGAACTCGCTCAAGTAGGATTCGAGCGAGCTGCCAAGCTGCTTGAAGTCCTTGATCTTCTGGAAGGCGCATTGCGCCTCCTCACATTGGGTGCACTTCTTGCGCATGATCGTGCATAAGGCCTCCCACAGCATGGGCTGCCACTCGAGGTGCGGCTGCTGCGCAGTCCACTCCTAGACTACATACTTGAAGAGTTTGTCTTCAAGCCGCGTCGTGGAAAGGTCGCCCCACTGGTTGAGTGGAGCCTTGTGGACATGTAGCACGTGCTCCATGCGATTCAGCCAGTCGGTCAGCTTCACGCCCTTACGGAAGATCTCCACACTATGGAGGAAAGACGTGCTCATGACCGACCCCAAAGTCATCGAGGTAGACAAGTCGTCGCTGCCACCGGCAGTGGCAGCCGCAGCTGCGGCACGCTGTACTTGCTGCTGCATCCGCACCTGGGTCACGCTCTGCAACATTTTGTAAACGTTGTTACATCGGCGGCTTGCCTCATGGGCGGCCAGACCCTGCAGTTGGCGATCACGGTCGATGTCCGTGATGCTCTGCCCGACAAAGGCCAGCAGGTTGGTGAACGCGAACTTGAGCCTTGATGTCGTCAGAGCATCGGCGATATCCTCCACGGCCTCGCATTGTCCGTGTACCCTTACCCACTGTAGGAGGGTACGGTTCGCATACACGCCTCTAAGGAATCGCACCTTTCGGAGGAGACTGTCATTGGCGACGACGCTCGAGTGGGCGTTATCCTGTCCCATTGCGGCCACATCGTAGGAAGGGGGGTCTACCCCCACTCCTCCGAGTGGTACCGTATCTCCACCGTCGGTGGTGATCTTGAGCCAGCCTACCGCCTCAGCAGCAAACTCCGCGAGCCTACGATGGTCATCTCTAATTGCCTTCACGGCGTCGGCGTCCGGCTCGTTCTCGCCGGAACTTCCCGTGTGACCGCTTTCAGCACCCTTGCTGCTCTCGGTAGTCTTGCTGCCGTTGGCAGCTTGAGGCGATGCGGTGGGCGTCTTATCCTTCTCAAGTAATCGGCTCGATTTTGTCGCACGACGATGACGATGGTCGTGATCCTCGTCGCCTTCGTTATCATCGGCGTCGTGCTTTTCATTGGGATCCCCCTCTAGGAGATCCTCCTCCATCGGGTCGTCTGTCGTGTGGGGGTCGTCCACATGCGCGTCGCCCACGTGCGCGTCGACGAACTCGTCGAGCACTTTTTCGGCCTCCGCACGCTTCTCAGCGTCGCCGAGGTTGGCGTCGGTTGCCTTAAGCGGTACGGTGGCCTTTGGCAATACGATTGCCTTAGGCGGTACGATTGCCTTAGGCCGTACGGCTGCCTTTGGGTTGGCAACCGTGCTCGCGGTGGCGGCTCCCAAAACTTGGAGTCCGCCGAGAGGTCGTGGTGAGGTCGTCACCACCTTGTCCTTGTTGGTCTTGGATGGTCCGGCACTTGCCATTTTGTCCTTCATGCAACTAGTGCATAAAGGTCGTTGTGAGGATCACCCCACAAGGAGGAGTCGCCTCCTAAGCTGTTTCTCTCACGATCGATGAGGCAATTATAAATTCATTTTCCATTTTCCTCGGCCGCCACGTCCGCACAAGGTTGTGGGTTTTGAAACTAATCTTCCTATGCCATGAATCACGGCAATTGGTAGTGACTAGATTCTAGGAAAACAGAATATTACAATACAAGGAATTGACAAGAAGTGTGAGTACTGCTCACAAAGCTAGGGCAAAGAATGAGAGAGGAATTATATAGTTTCTAGCAACTCCTCCAATCCTTTTTCTAACTTCTCGTCTTTTTCCTGTCTTCTTGTCTTCCTTGGCCGCATCTTGAGTCTTCTTTGCGCGTCTCGCGCCCCTTGGCGGTGTCCTCCTAGAACCGGTGGCGTTGGGGAAGCTGCCAAAAGTCCTCAAGGTGTCGTCCTCCCTCTTTTTAAGGTTTCTTCAAGCTATGAGAGCCCCTGGCCTTGGGAAGAAGCGCTGTCTCAATTTTTGGTTGAAGGAGGGAAGGAGGGAACCTTGAAAAGAGAGGGAAAACTTGGTGGTTTGGGGGTGGGCACTCCCCATCCCGTCCCACAGAAATCCCTTAGGTCCTCTGGAGTCGAGGAGAGATTATGGAGAAGAAGCCCCAAAAACTAGAACTCTTCTCTAACTTCCTAATGCACTTTACGGCGCTTCAAACGGTGAAACGTAGATGCCATAGTCCCTTCTGGTGTTTCTGCTACTGCTTGTAGCTGCCGACAGCGTTTCATCTATTTCGTAGCCGCCATTTCCGTCAAACTCTTTGTCGCGGGGGTCGTCTGGCTCTCAGAACCACTGTAACGGGTCGAGTCTCTATCTCCTGCTCTGAAGTCGTCATTGGAGCTCGTAGAATGGCGTTCTCAGTCCGCGTCAGGTGTTTACCCCCTTCGTAGGACTGAGGGGCAATCGTCATCAACACCCCTGAGTAGGGAGACTCCAATATTTCGAGTCTCCGGAGGCCCATTTTTGTTTTTAACCTTATCCCTGGTTTTGGGGCCCAAACCGGGGGCTTTTACCTCAAACTCGTGTGTTCGCACGAGTTATTTCGTTTATTTTATGTCGAAGTTTGTCGCAAACAAACTTCGATTTACGTTTTGCCGTTCTGGCACGAAATCGTCGCGTGCGAAGCGCGCTGGCGATTTCGCGCAAGCTCTCTTGTCCTCACCCTCGCTCCCCCTTTCCCTCGTCCTCGCTTGCTTGTTTGCAAGGAGGGCGAGGGGGGGGAGGGCATGAGGCCACGAGGCCTCGCCCTCGAGGCCCTCGTGGCCCCTCAGCCGCCAATCGGGCTGAGGCCGCGATCGGCGGCTGGCGGCTGGCCGGCCGGTGGCCGGCCGGTCGCTTGGCCGGCCGCCGGCCGTCCAGCCGGCCGGCAGCGAGCTGGCCAGCGGCCAGCGAAATGCTGGCGGCCGGCCAGCCCTCGCTGGCGCGAGGGGTGCGAGGCAACCACCCCTGGCTTCAGCGAGGAGGGAGGGCCGAACCGGCCCTCCCGCTACAGGAGTTGGTAGGGATGATAAACATAATACTGTACTGTCACCTAAATTGACATGGGTAATTGGGAAGGTTTTTTCTTTGTGCCTAAATTCAACCTTTCGAGGCCATTTTTCTGCCCATCGCCTGGACCATGGGTCTTTTCACATTGACCTGTGCTTAATTCCCTTGCCACGTCAGGGTTGCTTTGCCGTCAGAACTCGACATGGACTGCTCGCAGTGTGCCAAGCTTTTGAACAAAGCGACTCAGACTTGCTAGGACTTGCTACGGCTTCAAAGCTATAGCAAGTTCTAGCCACTCCCGAGTTCACGTTGGATGTTCCCACATTCACGTGACTTACGAGGTGATGGAAAAGACTCTCCCCAATGCCGGACAAGCGAAACTCAAAGGAAAAGTGCTTTTGCCAATACATGGTAGAAAGTTCGCCTTACCTTGCTGCAAGGACTTCCCTACCTTCCGGTGTGAATGGGAACCTCGTAGCGACCCATTCATTGTCAAGCACCTGGAGATCATAAGCATTTGACCACATGGCAGAGTTGCTACGGGGTAGTGTGAAAAGACCCCATGCCCCAACCACAAAACTCTAAAACGCCTGACTACAACCAGGCGCAGAGTACGCATGGTTGTCGTCAGATTCGATGGTTGAACGCTACCAGACTTTGGCATTACTCAATGTTGTTGAGGACTTTGGAAGTCCACAAGTTGCGCATTGCCTGTCCATTGTTCAGGACCCCTGTCATGAGTCGTTCGCTTTTACTAATGTCCAGAGGGTTTTCTCCGGACTGCGGACAACTGTCGAACTTTCAACTGCATGCATCCGACGTTGATTCGTTGAAACGGGATGGTTGAACCTATGCCATTCATCTATTGGTGCGCTATGTGGGGCCCGCTAGGTTGGTTGAACATGCATCGCAGGAGACCCATCCGCGTGCGCTTAGTTTGAAAGCCCCCCCTGAAGTACGTTGACGACAATCAAGGCAAAAGCCCTGCGGACACCACGAGTACCATCGATGGTTGAACTTGACCAACCATGAGGGGGTGAACCAAAAATATGCTTTTGATTTTGATTCTATGGTCTCATCGATTTTGAGCTAGATTGGTGATTCTTTTGTGATTTTTCAAGAGGAGGGATTGCGATGGAATCAACGAGAAATCACACCGAGGTTCAAGGTTTCCTCGCTTTTTTTCTTCCAAAACCGGCGGAAGTTCTTCCCGTTTCTCGGGACAGCGATGAAACCTGCAACGAGCTTGCTAGAGCTCGTCGCTCGGTGCGTACCATATTTCCTTATCAGCAACGAAGATGCGATTGTTGAATCTTGGTCGTCAGTGTGAAACTCCTTGAATGCCATCGATGTAGATGTGGATTTATTCAAACTGGTCTTCGACCATATTTTCATATGAACATCCTAAACCCCAGGCATTTGGATTGATCCTCTGTTTTTTTGCATGTAAGACGTTACCAAGACGTTGGGAATGCTGCCACGTTGGCGGAACTAGGCATAGAATTAATTGAGAGAGGTGGGAAGGTTTTGATCCCAGGAGTGATTTTTTGGTTGGGTTTTGGCGCAATCGCAAGCAGTCCTTGTGGGCTCGCCAAGCTGCTTTCCAAGGCGCGTCCCGCCAGCCGAGGGAAGAATCAAAATCAAAATCAAGCCGTCGGTTCACCCCCTGAAATCCAATTACCAGCAGCCGCACCCGCAGATGAACCCGTGCTTTGCTCATCCGCTGCGCAGGGAGAGTGCAGTTCGCGTAGCTGGAGCACACACCGTGAAGCCGCTGTCAGGTGAGGCCACCTGGATTGCGCGGGATGGGCGGCGCAGCCGCTGCGGCAGCAGCAGCAGCAGCAGTTCGAAGCAGAAGCGGCCGAACGAGGAGCCTGCTGTTTCGCGCGTTCCACGCCTCAACGGCAGCGGCAGGTGCAACGGTAGCACCATCAGCGCGAGTCTATTCGGAGCCGAAGTGTTCCCCGTCGCCGCACCCGCATCCACTGCATGGACAAGCTGGCGGTGACTCACTGCCAGCTGGCGGTGACGCACTGCCAGCTGGCGGTGACTCAAAGCACACCGGCGGATTCAGCGGCTTGGTTGCGAGCATCCGCAGCAGGGAAGAAGTCGCGTCTACTGAACTGGTTGGCGGCGCAGCTGCTCCTCATCGAACTGCCGTAAGGGGATTCGCCAGGGTTGGCATCTTTGGCGGCGGTCGCGGCAGCAGCAGCAGCGGCGGTGGCGGCGATGGCGGCAGCAGCAGCAGCAGCAGCAGCAGCAGCAGCAGCAGCAGGAGGAGGTTCTCCACAGGTAGCGGAGCACCAGCAAGGTCGGCGGGCGGCAGCGGCACACCAGCTGTGGGACAGAAGGCCATGAAGCCGGATGGGGTGCGCCACGTCATCGCCGTGGCGTCTGGCAAGGGTGGCGTCGGAAAGTCAACTACAGCTGGTGTGTGCAGTGGAGTGCTTTTGTGTTTGTCGCACGCTGGCTGGCTGTGGTAGGTGGTGTGTGCAGTGGAGTGCTTTTGTGTTTGTCGCACGCTGGCTGGCTGTGGTAGGTGGTGTGTGCTGGGCTGCGTCAACCACCGCTAGTGCATGTGCTCAAGTCGAACCACCGTTGGTACCTGGGCTTAAGTCAAGCAAGCAACAGCTGCTACTGTGTGCTGAAATCGACCTGCTTCAGTATGGCCGCAGCGTTTTGGTCGTCGACTTCCGAGGCTTTGATAAAACTCCAACACCCGCCGGTGTGTCCAGCGGGCGAACGACGATGATGCATAAATCTCTCTCTCTCTCTCTCTCTCTCTCTCTCTCTCCCCCCCCCACCCCCACCCCCTCCTGCAGTGAACATCGCAGCGGCACTTGCGCACGGGTGTGGCCTGCAAGTGGGCATTCTCGACGCTGACGTGTACGGGCCTTCCATCCCCCGTCTGCTCAACCTCCGCGGACGCCCGCAAGTCGTTCCAGGCACCAGGCAGGTTGTCTTAGCTGTGTGTTCCT
>SZWC01008532.1:1903-6903 GCA_023375785.1 Penium margaritaceum
TACCAAACCATACCATACCATACCATATGATACGATACCATAGCATATCATACCATACAATACAATACTATTTCATGCAATAACATACCATTCCATACCATACCATACCAATCCATACCAATCCATACCATAGCAAATCATCCCTACCATACCATACAATACCATACCATATCATACCATACCATAACCACCCAAACCATACCATACCATACCATACCATATTATACCATACCATACCATATCATACCATACAAAACCATACCATACCATAGCATACCATGCTATTCAATGCCATGCCATGCCATACCATACCAAACCATACCATACCATTCCATACTATTCCATACCATACCATACCATAGCATACCATCACATAGAATATCATAGCATAGCATACCACACCATACCATACCATACCATACCATACCATACCATACCATACCTTACGATGCCATACTATACTATACCATACCATACGAATCCATACCATACCACACCATATCACACCATACCATACCGTACGATACCATACCATTCCATACTATACCAAGCCATACCATACCATTCCATACCACACCATACCATACCATACCATACCATACCATACCATACCATACCATATGATGCCATCCCATACAATGCCATACCATGTTGTACCATACCATACCATACCAGAACATACCACACCACACCATACCACACCACACCATACCATAACATACCAGACCATACCATACCATACCATACCATACCATACCATACCATACCATACCATACCATACCATACCATACCATACCATACTCTACCATACCATACCATACAATACCATACCATACCATACGATACCATACAATACCATACCATACCATACCATACCATACGATGTCATACCATACCATACCATTCCATACAATACATATACCATACAATACCATACCATATCATACCATTCTATACCATACCATACCATACCATACCATACCATACCATACCATACCATACCATACCATACCATACCATACCATACCATACCATACCATAATGTACCACACCAAACCATCCATACAATACAACACCATGGCAAACCATGCCATTCCAAACCATGACATATCATACTATACCATACCACATTATTCCCATACCATAACATATCATATCATACCATACCATACCATACCATACCATATCATACTATACCATTCCATACCATACCATACCATACCATACCATACCATATCATCCCATGCCATACCATACCATACCATACCATACCATACTATACCATACCATACCATACCATACAATACCATACCATATCATACCATACCATAACCAACCAAACCATACCATACCATCGATACCATATCATACCATACCATACCATACCTTACCATTCCATACCATACCATACCAGACCATACCATACCATACCATACCATACCATAATGTACCACACCAAACCATCCATACAATACAACACCATGGCAAACCATGCCATTCCAAACCATGACATATCATACTATACCATACCACATTATTCCCATACCATAACATATCATATCATACCATACCATACCATACCATACCATATCATCCCATGCCATACCATACCATACCATACCATACCATACTATACCATACCATACCATACCATACAATACCATACCATATCATACCATACCATAACCAACCAAACCATACCATACCATCGATACCATATCATACCATACCATACCATACCTTACCATTCCATACCATACCATACCAGACCATACCATACCATACCATACCATACCATAATGTACCACACCAAACCATCCATACAATACAACACCATGGCAAACCATGCCATTCCAAACCATGACATATCATACTATACCATACCACATTATTCCCATACCATAACATATCATATCATACCATACCATACCATACCATACCATATCATCCCATGCCATACCATACCATACCATACCATACCATACTATACCATACCATACCATACCATACAATACCATACCATATCATACCATACCATAACCAACCAAACCATACCATACCATCGATACCATATCATACCATACCATACCATACCTTACCATTCCATACCATACCATACCAGACCATACCATACCATACCATACCATACCATAATGTACCACACCAAACCATCCATACAATACAACACCATGGCAAACCATGCCATTCCAAACCATGACATATCATACTATACCATACCACATTATTCCCATACCATAACATATCATATCATACCATACCATACCATACCATACCATATCATCCCATGCCATACCATACCATACCATACCATACCATACTATACCATACCATACCATACCATACAATACCATACCATATCATACCATACCATAACCAACCAAACCATACCATACCATCGATACCATATCATACCATACCATACCATACCTTACCATTCCATACCATACCATACCAGACCATACCATACCATACCATACCATACCATAATGTACCACACCAAACCATCCATACAATACAACACCATGGCAAACCATGCCATTCCAAACCATGACATATCATACTATACCATACCACATTATTCCCATACCATAACATATCATATCATACCATACCATACCATACCATACCATATCATCCCATACCATACCATACCATACCATACCATACCATACCATACCATACCATACCATTCCATACCATGTTATACTATATAATACCATATCTTACCATACAATACCATACCATACCATACCATACCATACCATACCATACCATACGATACCATACCATACAATACCACACGATACCATACGATACCATACCATATGGTACCATACCATACCATACTATACCATATCATACCATATCATATCATACCATGCCATACCATACCGTACCTTACCATACCATACCATATCATACTATACCATACCATACCATACCATACCATACCATACCACACAAAAGCATACCGTACAATGCAAAACAATACCATACCATACCATACAATACGAGACCATATCATACCATACCATACTATATCCTTCCATACCATACCATACCATACCATACCATACCATACCATACCATACCATACCATACCATACCATACTATACGACACCATACTATACCATACCATACCATACAATACCATACCATACCGTACCATACCATACCATGCCATACCATACCATGCCATACCATACCATGTTATACTATACCATACCATACCATACCATATCATAAAGTCCTGTACGATATCATACAGTCCATTTACCATATCATACAGTCCCGTACGATACCTTACCATATCATACCATATCATATGATACCATACCATACCATACCATACCATACCATAGCATACCATACCATACCATACAAAACCATACCATACGATATCATACCATACCATACCATACTATACCATACAAAACCATATCATACCATACCATACCATAACATAATATACCACAACAAACGATCCATACCATACCATAGCAACCCATGCCATTCCATACCATGCCATACCATACTATACCATACCACACCATATCCATACAATACCATATCATATAGTACCAAACCATACCATACCATACCATATGATACGATACCATAGCATATCATACCATACAATACAATACTATTTCATGCAATAACATACCATTCCATACCATACCATACCAATCCATACCATACCATTCCATACCATACCATACCAATCCATACCAATCCATACCATAGCAAATCATCCCTACCATACCATACAATACCATACCATATCATACCATACCATAACCAACCAAACCATACCATACCATACCATACCATATTATACCATACCATACCATATCATACCATACAAAACCATACCATACCATAGCATACCATGCTATTCAATGCCATGCCATGCCATACCATACCAAGCCATACCATACCATTCCATACTATTTCATACCATACCATACCATAGCATACCATCACATAGAATATCATAGCATAGCATACCACACCATACCATACCATACCATACCATACCATACCATACCTTACGATGCCATACTATACTATACCATACCATACCAATCCATACCATACCACACCATATCACACCATAGCATACCGTACGATACCATACCATTCCATACTATACCAAGCCATACCATACCATTCCATACCACACCATACCATACCATACCATACCATACCATACCATATGATGCCATCCCATACAATGCCATACCATGTTGTACCATACCATACCATACCAGAACATACCACACCACACCATACCACACCACACCATACCATAACATACCAGACCATACCATACCATACCATACTATACCATACCATACCATACCATACCATACCATACCATACCATACCATACTCTACCATACCATACCATACAATACCATACCATACCATACGATACCATACCATACCATACCATACCATACCATATCATACCATTCCATACCATACCATACCATACCATACCGTACCATACCATACCATACCATACCATAGCATAGCATACCATACCATAGCATACCATACCATACCATACCATACCACACCACACCATACCATACCATACCAGACCATACCATACCATACCGTACCATACCATACCATACCATACCATAGCATAGCATACCATACCATAGCATACCATACCATACCATACCATACCACACCACACCATACCATACCATACCAGACCATACCATACCATACCGTACCATACCATACCATACCATACCATAGCATAGCATACCATACCATAGCATACCATACCATACCATACCATACCACACCACACCATACCATACCATACCAGACCATACCATACCATACCGTACCATACCATACCATACCATACCATAGCATAGCATACCATACCATAGCATACCATACCATACCATACCATACCACACCACACCATACCATACCATACCAGACCATACC
>SZWC01008532.1:11903-19692 GCA_023375785.1 Penium margaritaceum
ATACCATACCAGATCACTACGCCATACCATACCATACCATACCATACCATACCATACCATACCATACCATACCATACCCTACCATACCGTACCGTACCATACCATACCATACCATACCATATCATACCATATCATACCAAACTATACCATACCATCCTATACCATACCATACCATACAATACCATACCAAACCATACTAAACCATACCACACAATACCATGCCATACCAAGCAATACCATACCATACCATACCATACAAAACCATTCCATACCATACAGTACTATACCATTCCATACTCCACCATACCTTACCATACCCAACATACCGTACCATACCATAGCATACCATACCATACCATACCATTCCATATCATATCATACCATATCATACCATGCTACACCATGCCATACCATTCTGTACTATACCATACCATACCATTCCAAACCATACCATACCATACCATACCATACCATACCATACCATACCATATCATACCATGCTACACCATACCATACCATACCATTCCATACCACACCATGTTGGAAAAAGGCATAAAAGGGTATGCTCCAAAATGGCATAACGCAGAGGGCCAGGGGAGAGGCGCCACTTTCTCCCCTGACCCTCCGCCACCTATACTACCCTGCACTATGCCTCCTGTCTGCCGTTGGGTCAGGAGAGAGGGTATACCCATGCCTCCCCTGCCCGTTCATATGTACCTGTTATTCGAAAGAATGATGATCACAAGCAGCATATATTACGGCAGGCATTGCACTTTGGAGCAAAGTGGTCTGGAGGCGGTAGCCTGAGCGGAGCTCTGGCAGGAGGCTGACGTGGCATCTTGAACAGGAACAGACAAGGGAACAGAGTACCGGACCACCAGTCCGTCCTGGAGCAGAGGGGAACCAGTGCGGACATCTGGGGGGGGACGTGGCATCGATCGATATCGATGACACAAAAAGTTGGAGACCGTCCGATCACAGATCGACGGCACACGACCAACATATAAACAGCAGGACTGGTTTACGCCAAAAGACAACAGAGAAAGGCACTATTCAAGGATACCAAAGACCCTGTGTGACCGGAACCCAAGCCCGACAACAGGGACAAAGCAAGACGGCAGGTGCCGATGGCAGACGGCAGAATCACTGGTGCGGAGCGAGACGGACCAGAGGTGAAGGCGAGCGGATCAGGATTTAAGTCAGCTGTAGATCTCTATCTCCTATTCTTTTTCCAAGTGCTAGACTCCAGTAGATCATGTACCCAGGAGTTAGTGAATTCTGATTAATGGAGTTCATGGTGTTCACTCCCTCTATCGCTGGTTGAGCAGATCTGGCTGTGAGCACCTGTGTTGATCTACTCTGGTTTAAGCGATTGGTTTTGCGCTGTCCATACAAGTTCTTGTGGCATTCAACGATCTGACATTCTACCATTTGGTATCAGAGCAAGGTGTGCCACAAACGACTCAAGGACTGGTTGCGCTGTTCAAGGAAGTCAGAACACAACATCTGGCACCATGGCTGTGTTCCATGGAGGCGGCATGGGCGATCAATTCAAGATTCAGCCGTTTGACGGCACAAATTACAATGAGTTTGCATTTAATATGAAGATGGTTTTCCTGGCCAAGGGACTGTGGGGAGTTGTCTCTGATCCTCCCACAGAGACCCTGGCCGCCGACGCCACCGACGATGCTCGACTTCAGTGGCAACGACGCTGCGATCAGGCCTTTGCACTACTGGCCATGCAGTCTCTGACAGGTTGAAGTTTTTAATCAAGTTTGGGAACCCTACATTGGATCCAAGACATGCATGGTTGGCTCTCCAGAAGCGCTACTTGAAAGTGGGAGACTCCGAACTTCACAATCTTCTGATTCAGTTCTGCGAACTCAAGATGAGCGACACGACAAAATTGGAAGACCATGTGGCACAACTGAAACAACTGGTTGATCGCATGGCAACTCTGGGACAGACACTCGATGAAAAAGTGGTTGTACTCAGACTATTCGCAAGCCTACCATCCAGATTCAACACCACTGTTGATCAACTACTAGCGTTTCAAGAACAGGGCGCAATGTTTGACACCAGACTACAGACCTTGGAAGCCGCCAGACTTTTACCAGCACCTGCCGTTGGAGGCAATGCAGCTGCTAACGCTGGTCCTGGTGGTCAAGCCCCTGCTGCAGCAGCACCCGCCGCAGTCGGTGTCTATGAACTCACATTGGAACGCGCATGTGACAGTCTTTTTCGAGCTGAAGAAAAATATCTGAAAAGTCCAGAAGGTATTGAAGCAGCTCTTGCTGCCAAATTTGGTCATCAATATCAACATCAACGACAACCTCCTAGATACCAAGGTCCTGGACAAGGAGGACTCTCCAGTTCCAGATTCTCCCCAAATCCCAATTTCCAACGACTTCAAACTCCAGGTGGGATTATTCCAGCAGGAGCACCAGGGAGTAAAGGTTTTGAAAATGTGAGATGCTGGAATTGTCAGCAACTTGGACATCTGAATCGCTTCTGTGACAAACCGCGTCGTCCGCGAAATCCAGATGCTCAACATGCCATGCTGACAACTGACACATACCAAGCTGAGACTCCGTCCAGCCTGATTGGCAGCTTCAGGCAAATCATGACTCAGATGACAGACAACTGGAACCAGCTACTCTTTCAGCTGGAAACCATTGGAGCTTCCAACAACAACGGCGCCAACTCAGACAACACCAGTATCAACTTTATCACTCCTGCTGATGATATTCCATCAACTGCACCTTCAGCTGCCATCCAGAAAGCTGCCTCAGACGATGCAGAATTTATCATAGAAGAACTAGCACTCTGCACCATTGACAGTGCCTTCTTACTGGCAGCTGGTATTTTGGCCTGGATCCTTGACCCTGGAAGCACCAGGCACATGACTTGCAACAGATCCTGGCTTACAGACTACAAAGAGTTCAAGAAACCAAAGCCAGTTCGGATCGGCGACGGGCGAATTATTCCTGCCATTGGTGTTGGTACCGTCAAAGTCTCCATCAGCTTCCAGAAGAAAGTGGCCTCTCGCACTTTCTTCTACGTACTCTTTGTGCCAGATTTGGCTGCTAATCTCCTGTCTGTCACACGACTCAACGACAAAGGATGCAACGTTATTTTTTGTGCTGACAAGAGCTGCCGTATTTTCGCGGGCAATGGACACATTGTGGCGGAAGCCAAAAAATAAGGGAACCTGACCATCCTTCCAACATTGGACCTGGAACCAGATGATGACACACCTGAGGTAGCACTGGCGGCCAGTGGTCCTTCCAGCTCCACAACACCACCACCCTCGTCAGACCTCCTCACCATGCTATGGCACCAACGGCTTGGCCATGTGGGATTCTCCACGTTGGTGGCCATGTCCAAACAGGGCATTGTGGACTCCCTACCTCGAACACTAACCCACCCCAGTGCCACCTGCTGTGAAGGATGTCTAGCAGGAAAGCCAAATCAGCAGCCCTTCTCCACTCACTCAGATGTCCGTGCTTCAGACAAACTCCAGCTGGTACACATGGACCTCTGCTGCATCAAGGATCCTTCTATTTCTGGCAAGCATTACTTCCTGCTTCTGCTTGATGACTTCACCCACTATTTCTGGCTCCGTTTCCTCCGCCACAAGTCTGAAGCCGCGGAACACATCATGACATGGGTGCGCCGTGTGGAAAATGAGGCTGACAAACGCGTCAAAGCTGTCCGATCTGACAATGGTGGCGAATTCGTCAATCAGACCCTCACCACCTTCTATGACGCCCATGGCATCCAGCACCAACGAACAGTCCCTCACACGCCCCAGCAAAATGGCCGTGCCAAATGCATGAATCGTACCCTCCTCGAAAAGGCACGATCCATGCTTCATGCTGCATGTCTGCCCACCGGTTTCTGGGCAGAGGCTGTCAACACGGCAGGGTATCTTCTCAACATCCTGCCCTGCAAGCGCCTACAAAATCAAAGCACCTCATATGAGAGCTGGCATGGTTATCCTCCTAAGGTTGGACATCTCAAAGTTTTTGGAAGCACGGCCTATGCCTGGGTTCAACCAGGTGCTCGGGATAAGTTGGGATCCCACACCCAGAAGGGCATCTTGGTGGGTTATGCAGACAACAGTCAGGCTTATCGCATCTCGGATTCAGTGGCCAAATGCATTGTCCGCAGCCGCAGCGCCACCTTTGGTGAAACCCTCACTGATCGGGCCGCCCTTTCTTCCAACCCTCCTCAGCTTCACATCATCTCCATGGATCCTGAACCCTCCCTTCCTCCTCAGCATCCTGTTGACTCTGGCCCTGATGAGCACGCCGGCATCATTCCTCCCATTGTCCCGGCAGCAGACCGTCCTGTGGTGCCTCCACCCGTGTCGCCCCCACCACCGCCACCACCACCACCATCGGCTCCATGTTTTTCCCGCATCTGGCCCAAGGATTACAACCCCGCGGCTCCGCCACGTCGCTCCTCTTGCCGTACTAATCTCAAAGCACTCACTGCTGTCTTCTCCCGAGGTGCTGCTCCCTCTCTTCCAGCTCCATCATCTTCTCTTGCTGCTGATCCTCCTGCTTCATCGTCCTGCGACTACGCTCTTGTTACCTCTGTGGTGGACCCGGTCAGCTACAAGGATGCTCTGTGCCGACCTGATGCTGCTGACTGGCAATCAGCAGCAGTCAGTGAATTTGAACAACTTCAGAAGCAGAAAACCTGGTCTCTGGTTCATCTTCCACCAGGCGCCCCGGTTGTCACCTGTAAGTGGCTCTTCAAGCGCAATCTCGATGAGCACGGCCTCCCTGACAGGTACAAGGCCCGTCTTGTGGCCCGTGGCTACAGCCAGGTTCAAGGTGGTAATTACAGTGATACTTTCGCCCCTGCCGCCAAGTACAGCTCCATCCGCATCGTCCTTGCCCTCGCTGCGCAAGAGAACTGGTTTCTACATCAAATGGATGTCAAGTCTGCGTTTCTCAATGGTGATCTTGACGAAGAAGTTTTCATGACTCAGCCGGAGGGTTTTGTGCAGCCGGGGGGGGGGAGCAAGGTATGTCGGGTGCTCAAATCCCTCTACGGCCTAAAATAGGCGCCCCGCCAGTGGAACAAGCGCATCCATGACTTCTTCCTCAGTCAGCACCTCAAGCGTCTCCATTCCGACCACTCCGTTTACTACAAAGAAGGTCTCCACAACCTTGGTGTGATTCTTTATGTGGATGACCTGATTCTATTTGGTCGCTCCCTCTCCATCATCAATGAGTTCAAGCAGACGCTCTCTGCTACGTTTGAGATGAGCGACGAGGGTCCACTGCGCTTCTACCTCGGCATCCAGATTCATCACAGCCGCAGCCCACCTGAGATCACGCTGTCTCAATGCACATACATCACGCGCATGGCTGACAAGTTCAACTTGGGCCAGCCGCATCCTACCAGCACTCCTCTGGCAGTGGACCATGGCCTAACAAAGCCAGTGACCAGTGAGATGCTTGCAGATCCAAGTGAGGCCAAGCTTTATCCCAGCATTGTCGGCTCCCTGATGTACGCAAGTGTGGGCACGCACCCTGACCTCTCCTACGCCGTCGGCCTACTCAGCCAGGGCTGCAAAAATCCGACGGTTGATCATGTGGCAGCAGCCAAACGCAGCATCCGCTATCTGAAATGCAATGCTGAGCAGAAAATCAAGTACCAGCCACAAAGCAGTGTTCGCCTCGTTGGCTTCTGTGACTCTGATCTGTCAGGGGACAAAAGCACCAGCAAATCCACATCTGGCTGCATTTTTATGCTGAGCGGTGGACCTGTTTCATGGCGATCCAAGAAGCAGTCAGTTGTTGCCCTGTCATCTACCGAAGCAGAGTACATTGCCGTTAGCGAAGCAACCCGAGAAGCAGTTTGGATTCGCATGCTACTAGAAGAGCTGGGGTTCAGCCAACTGGAGCCGACTACAATCTTCTGCGACAACCAAGGCACCATTGCACTCTCAGAGGATCCCGTGCTGCATGATAGAACCAAGCACGTTAAACGACAGTATCACTATGTACGTAATGCTGTCGCTGAGGGAGAAGTGCAGTTGGACTATGTGGGAACAAAAGAGCAGATCGTAGATGTCTTCACAAAGGCTCTGGAGCATCGCCAGCATGATGCACTATGCAGCGGCATGGGACTGGTTCTAGAATAAATAAATAAAACACAAGCAAACCAAGGGAGGGAATGATGAGCGATACCCTCATCCCCCAATGCAAGGATCGGATCGAGGGTGAGGATTGAGGGCCACAGTGACAAACAAAACATATCCTTTTTTGTATGTATGGGTGTCTCAGGTTCCAGCAGTTAGGAATAGATAGATCCATAGTTTTGGGGGGGGGGGGGACAATCAGTCGATAGAAAAAGTAGTTTAGTTTTCTCTCTCACTGGTTCTCTATGTGCACAAGGTGATTGGAGCATATGGGGGGGGAATGTTGGAAAAAGGCATAAAAGGGTATGCTCCAAAATGGCATAATGCAGAGGGCCAGGGGAGAGGCGCCACTCTCTCCCCTGACCCTCTGCCACCTATACTACCCTGCACTATGCCTCCTGTCTGCCGTTGGGTCAGGAGAGAGGGCCTACCCATGCCTCCCCTGCCCGTTCATATGTACCTGTTATTAGAAAGAATGATGATCACAAGCAGCATATATTACGGCAGGCATTGCACTTTGGAGCAAAGTGGTCTGGAGGCGGTAGCCTGAGCGGAGCTCTGGCAGGAGGCTGACGTGGCATCTCGAACAGGAACAGACAAGGGAACAGAGTACCGGACCACCAGTCCGTCCTGGAGCAGAGGGGAACCAGTGCGGACATCTGGGGGGGGGGGATGTGGCATCGATCAATATCGATGACACAAAAAGTTGGAGACCGTCCGATCACAGATCGACGGCACATGACCAACATATAAAGAGCAGGACTGGTTTACGCCGAAAGACAACAGAGAAAGGTACTATTCAAGGATACCGAAGACCCTGTGTGACCGGAACCCAAGCCCGACAACAGGGACAAAGCAAGACGGCAGGTGCCGACGGCAGACGGCAGAATCACTGGTGCGGAGCGAGACGAACCAGAGGTGAAGGCGAGCGGAGCAGGATTTAAGTCAGATGTAGATATCTATTTCCTATTCTTTTTCCAAGTGCTAGACCCCAGTAGATCATGTACCCAGGAGTTAGTGAATTCTGGTGAATGGAGTTCATGGTGTTCACTCCCTCTATCGCTGGTTGAGCAGATCTGGCTGTGAGCGCCTGTGTTGATCTACTCTGGTTTAAGCGATTGGTTATGCGCTGTCCATACAAGTTCTTGTGGCATTCAACGATCTGACATTCTAACACACCATACCGTACCGTACCATACCATTCCATAACATACCATGTCATACCATATCATACAATACCATACCATACAATACCATACCATACCTTATCATACAATACCATACAATACCATATTATTACACCATACCATACCATACCATACAATACCTTCCCCTACCACATCATACCGTACCATACCATACCATACCATATCATTCAACACCACACCAAACCATACCAGACCATATCATACCATACCATACCATACCATACCATACCATATTATACCTTATCATAACATACCATACCATACAAAACCACACCATACCATACCATACCATACTATACTATACCATTCCATACCATATCATACCGTACCATACCATACCATACCATACCAAACCACAGCATACCATACCATACCATACCATACCATACCATACCATACCATACCATACCATACCATACCA
>SZWC01008532.1:42100-49600 GCA_023375785.1 Penium margaritaceum
ACTGATTGTTCCCCCCCCCCCCAAAACTATAGATATGTCTATTCCTAACTGCTGGAATCCGAGACACACACACATAAAAAGAATATGTTTGTTTGTCACTGTGGCCCTCAGTCCTCACCCTGGATCCGATCCTCGCATTGGGGGATGAGGGTATTGCTCGTCATTCCCTCCCTTTGTTTACTTGTGTTTTTTTTTTGTTATTCTAGAACCAGCCCCATGCCGCCGCATAGTGCATCATGCTGGCGATGCTCCAGAGCTTTTGTGAATACATCTGCGATCTGCTCTTTTGTTCCCACATAGTCCAACTGCACTTCTCCCTCAGCGACAGCATCACGTACATAGTGATACTTTCGTTTAACGTGCTTGGTTCTGTCATGCAGTACGGGATCCTCTGAGAGTGCAATGGTGCCTTGGTTGTCGCAGAAGATTGTAGTCGGCTCCAGTTGGCTGAACCCCAGTTCTTCTAGCAGCATGCGAATCCAGACTGCTTCTCGGGTTGCTTCGCTAGCGACAATGTACTCTGCTTTGGTAGATGACATGGCAACCACTGACTGCTTCTTGGATCTCCATGAAACAGGTTCACCGCTCGGCATAAAAACGTAGCCAGATGTGGATTTGCTGGTGCTTTTGTCACCTAACAGATCAGAGTCACAGAAGCCAATGAGGCGAACGCTGCTTTGTGGCTGGTACTTGATTTTCTGCTCAGCATTGCATTGCAGATAGCGGATGCTGCGTTTGGCTGCTGCCACATGATCAACCATTGGATTTTTGCACCCCTGGCTGAGTAGGCCAACGGCGTAGGAGAGGTCAGGGCGCGTGCCCACACTTGCGTACATCAGGGAGCCGACGAGGCTGGCATAAAGTTTGGCCTCATCTGGATCGGCAAGCATCTCACTGGTCACTGGTTTTGTGAGGCCATGGTCCACTGCCAGAGGAGTGCTGGTAGGATGCGGCTGTCCCAAGTTGAACTTGTCAGCCATGCGCGTGATGTATGTGCTCTGGGACAGCGTGATCTCAGGTGGGCTGTGGCTATGATGAATCTGGATGCCGAGGTAGAAGCGCAGTGGACCCTCGTCGCTCATCTCAAACGTAGCAGAGAGCGTCTGCTTGAACTCATTGATGATGGAGAGGGAGGAGCCAAATAGAATCAGGTCATCCACATCAAGAATCACACCAAGGTTGTGGAGACCTTCTTTGTAGTAAACGGAGTGGTCGGAATGGAGACGCTTGAGGTGCTGACTGAGGAAGAAGTCATATATTCGCTTGTTCCACTGTCGGGGCACCTGCTTGAGGCCGTAGAGGGATTTGAGCAGCCAACATACCTTGCTTCCCCCCCCCCCCCCCGGCTGCACAAAACCCTCCGGCTGAGTCATGAAAACTTCTTCGTCAAGATCACCATTGAGAAACGCAGACTTGACGTCCATTTTATGTAAAAACCAGTTCTCTTGCGCTGTGAGGGCAAGAACGATGCGGATGGATCTGTACTTGGCAACAGGGGCGAAAGTATCACTGTACTTAACACCTTGAACCTGGCTGTAGCCACGGGCCACAAGACGGGCCTTGTACCTGTCAGGGAGGCCGTGCTCATCGAGCTTGCGTTTGAAGAGCCACTTACAGGTGATAACCGGGGCACCTGGTGGAAGATCAACCAGAGACCAGGTCTTCTGCTTCTGAAGTTGTTCAAATTCACTGACTGCTGCAGAATGCCAGTCAGCAGCATCAGGTCGGCTCAGAGCATCCTTGTAGCTGACCGGTCCGCCACAGGGGTAACAAGGGCATAGTTGCAGGACAGTGAAGCAGGAAGATCAGCAGCAAGAGAAGCGGATGGAGCTAGAAGAGAAGGAGCAGCACCTCAGGAGAAGACAGTAGTGAGTGCTTTGAGATTGGTACGGCAAGAGGAGCGACGTGGCGGAGCTGTGGGGTCGTAATCCTTGGGCCAGTTGCAGGAAAAACGAGGCGCCCATGGTGGTGGTGGTGGAGGTGGTGGGGGCGACACGGGTGGAGGCACCACAGGGCGGTCTGCTGCCGGGACAATGGGAGGAATGATGCCGGCGTGCTCATCAGGGCCAGAGTCAACAGGATGCTGAGGAGGAAGAGAGGGTTCAGGATCCATGGAGATGACGTGAAGTTGAGGAGGGCTGGAAGAGAGGGCGGCTCGATCAGTGAGAGTTTCATCAAAGGTGGCGCTGCGGCAGCGGACAATGCATTTGGCCACGGGATCCCAGATGCGATAAGCCTGACTGTTGTCTGCATAGCCCACCAATAGGCCCTTTCTGGGTGTGTGATCCCAACTTATCCCGAGCACTTGGTTGAACCCAGGCATAGGCCATGCTTCCAAAAACTTTGAGATGTCCAGCGTTATGAGGATGACCATGCGAGCTCTCATATGGGGTGCTTTGATTCTGTAAGCGCTTGCAGGGAAGGCGGTTGAGAAAATACCCAGCCGTGTTGACAGCCTCTGCTCAGAAACCAGTGGGCAGACCTGTAGCATGAAGCATGGATCGTGCCTTTTCGAGGAGGGTGCGATTCATTCGTTCGGCACGGCCATTCTTCTGAGGCGTGTGAGGAACTGTCCGTTGGTGCTGAATGCCATGGGCGTCATAGAAGGTGGTGAGGGTCTGATTGACGAATTCGCCACCATTGTCGGATCTGACAACTTTGACGCGTTTGTCAGTCTCATTTTCCACACGGCGCACCCATGTCATGATGTGTTCTGCAGCTTCAGACTTGTGGCAGAGGAAACGGAGCCAGACATAGTGGGTGAAGTCATCAAGTAGAAGTAGGAAGTAATGCTTGCCAGAAATAGAGGGATCCTTGATGCAGCAGAGGTCCATGTGGACCAGATAGGGTTTGTCTGAAGCACGGACATCTGAGTGAGTGGAGAAGGGCTGCTGATTTTGCTTTCCTGCTAGACATCCTTCATAGCAGGTGACACTGGGGTGGATTAGTGTTCTAGGTAGGGAGTCCACAATGCCCTTTTTGGACATGGCCACCAATGTGGAGAATCCGACATGACCAAGCCGTTAGTGCCATAGCATGGTGAGGAGGTCCGACGAGGGTGGTGGTGTTGTTGAGCTGGAAGGACCACTGGCCGCCAGTGCCACCTCAGGTGTTTCATCATCTGGTTCCAGGTCCAATGTTGGAAGGATGGTCAGGTTCCCTTCTCTTTTGGCTTCCGCCACAATATGTCCATTGCCCGCGAAAATACGGCAGCTCTTGTCAGCACCAAAAAGGACGTTGCATCCTTTGTCGTTTAGTCGTGTGACAGACAGGATATTAGCAGCCAAATCTGGAACAAAGAGAACGTCAGAGAAAGTGCGAGAGGCCACTTTCATCTGGAAGCTGATGGAGACCTTGACGGTGCCAACACCAATGGCAGGAATAATTCGCTCGTCGCCGATCCAAACTGGCTTCGGTTTCGTGAACTCTTTGTAGTCTGTAAACCAGGATCTGTGGCAAGTCATGTGCCTGGTGCTTCCAGAGTCAGGGATCCAGGCCAAAATACCAGCTACCAGTAAGAAGGCACTGTCAATGGTGCAGAGTGCCAGTTCTTCTAGGATAAATTTTGCATGGTCTGAGGCAGCTTTCTGGATGGCAGCTGAAGGTGCAGTTGATGGAATATCAGCAGCGAGAGTGATAAAGTTGATACTGGTGTGGTCTGAGTTGGCTCTGTTGTTGTTGGAAGCTCCAATGGTTTCCAGCTGAAGGAGTAGCTGGTTCCAGTTGTTTGTCATCTGAGTCATGATTTGCCTGAAGCTGCCAATAAGGCTGGACGGAGTTTCAGCTTGGTATGTGTCAGTTGTGAGCATGGCATGTTGAGCATCTGGATGTCGCGGACGACGCAGTTTGTCACATAAGCGATTCAGATGTCCAAGTTGCTGACAATTCCAACATCTCACATTTTCAAAACCTTTACTCCCTGGTGCTCCTGCTGGAATAATCCCACCTGGAGTTTGAAGTCGTTGGAAATTGGGATTTGGAGAGAGTCTGGAACCGGAGAGTCCTTGTCCAGGACCTTGGTATCTAGGAGGTTGTCGTTAATGTTGATATTGATGACCAAATTTGGCAGCAAGAGCTGCTTCAATACCTTCTGGACTTTTCAGATATTTTTCTTTAGCTCGAAAAAGACTGTCACATGCGCGTTCCACCGACTGCGGCGGGTGGTGCTGCAGCAGGGGCTTGACCACCAGGACCAGCGTTAGCAGCTGCATTGCCTCCAACGGCAGGTGCTGGTAAAAGTCTGGCGGCTTCCAAGGTCTGTAATCTGGTGTCAAACATTGCGCCCTGTTCTTGAAACGCTAGTAGTTGATCAACAATGGTGTTGAATCTGGATGGTAGGCTTGAAAATGGTCAGAGTACAACCACTTTTTCATCGAGTGTCTGTCCCAGAGTTGCCATGCGATCAACCAGTTGCATCAGTTGTGCCACATGGTCTTCCAATTTTGTCGTGTCGCTCATCTTGAGTTCGCAAAACTGAATCAAGAGATTGTGAAGTTCGGAGTCTCCCACTTTCAAGTAGCGCTTTTGGAGAGCCAGCCATGCACGTCTTGGATGCAGTGTAGGGTTCCCATCCTTGATTGAAAACTTCAACCTGTCAGAGACTTGCCTGGCCAGCAGTGAAAAGGCCTGATCGCAGCGTCGTTGCCACTGAAGTCGAGCATCATCAGTGGCGTCAGCGGCCAGGGTCTCTGTGGGAGGATCAGAGACAACTCCCCACAGTCCCTTGGCCAAGAAAACCATCTTCATATTGAATGCAAACTCATTGTAATTTGTGCCGTCAAACGGCTGAATCTTGAATTGATCGCCCATGCCGCCTCCATGGAACACAGCCATGGTGCCAGATGTTGTGTCCTGACTTCCTTGAACAGCGCAACCAGTCCTTGAGTTGTTTGTGGAACACCTTGCTCTGATACCAAATGTTAGAATGTCAGATCGTTGAATGCCACAAGAACTTGTATGGACAGCGCAGAACCAATCGCTTAAACCAGAGTAGATAAACACAGGCGCTCACAGCCAGATCTGCTCAACCAGCGATAGAGGGAGTGAACACCATGAACTCCATTCGTCAGAATTCACTAACTCCTGGGTACATAATCTACTGGAGTCTAGCACATGGAAAGAATAAGAAATAGAGATCTACAGCTGACTTAAAAACCTGCTCCGCTCGCCTTCACCTCTGGTCCGTCTCGCTCGGCTCCAGCGATTGTGCCGTCTGGCGTCGGCACCTGCCGTCTTGATTTGTCCCTGTTGACGGGCTTGGGTTCCAGTCACACTGAGTCTTCGGTATCCTTGAATAGTGCCCTTCTCCTGTTGTCTTTCGGTGTAGACCAGTCCTGTTGTTTATGTGTTGGTCGTGTGTCGTCGATCTATGATCGGACGGTCTTCGACTTTTTTGTGTCATCGATATCGATCGATGCCACATCCCCCCCCCCCCAGATGTGCGCACTAGCTCCCTTCTGCTCCAGGATGGACTGGTGGTCCGGTACTCTGTTTCCTTGTCTGTTCTTGTTCGAGGTGCCACGTCAGCCTCCAGCCAGAGGTCCGCTCAGGCTACTACCTCCAGACCACTCTTCTCCAAAGTGCAATGCCTTCCATAATATATGTTGCTTGTGATCATCACACTCTCGAATAACAGGTACACATGAATGGGCAGGGGAGGCATGGGTAGACCCTCTCTCCTGACCCAACGGCAGACAGGAGGCATAGTGTAGGGTTGCATAGTTGGCGGAGGGTCAGGGGAGAGAGTGGCGTCTCTCCCCTGGCCCTCTGCGTTATGCCATTTTGGAGCATATGCTTTTATGCCTTTTTTCCAACAACCATACCATACCATACAATACCATACCATACCATACCATAGCATGGCATACCACACCATACCAAACCATACCATACCATACCATACCATACCATACCTTACCTTACCATACCATCCCATACCATACCATACCATACCATACCATACAATTCCATACCATGCCATACCATACCAAGCCATGCCATACCATATCCTACCATATCTTACCCTACCATATCATACCATGTCATACCATACCATACCATAGCAAACCATACAAGACCATACCACACCATACCATACCATACCATACCATACAATTCCATACCATGCCATACCATACCAAGCCATGCCATACCATATCCTACCATATCTTACCCTACCATATCATACCATGTCATACCATACCATACCATAGCAAACCATACAAGACCATACCACACCATACCATACCATACCATACCATGCCATACCATACCATACCATACCATACCATACCATACCATACCATACAATTCCATACCATGCCATACCATATCATACCATGCCATTCCATACCATACCATACCATGCCATACCATACCATACCATATCATACCATACCATTCCATACCATACCATACCATACCATACCATACCAGACCATACAACACCATATCATACCATCTCATACCATACCATACCATATCATAACATAACACACCAAACCATACCATACCACACCATACCATGCCAAACCATGCCATCCCTTAATATTCTATACCATACCATACCATACCATAACATACTATACCATACCATATCATACCATATCATACAATACCATACCATACCATACCATTCCATATCATATCATACCATATCATACCATGCTACACCATGCCATACCATACTGTACTATACCATACAATACCATACAATACCATGCAATACCATACCATACTACACCATAACATACCATACCATACCACGCCATACCAGACCATACTATACGATACCATACCATATAATACAAAAACAAAATATACCATACCATACCATGCCATTTCATACCATACCATAGCATAGAATTCCATACCATACCGTACCATACCATACCATACCATACCATACCATACCATACCATACCATACCATACCATACCATACCATACCATACCATACCATACCATACCTTATCATACCATATCATACCATACCATACCATACCATACCATACCATACGACACAACACAAAACAACACCACACCATACCAGACCATTCCATGCGCTACCATACCACACCATACCGTACCATACCATACCATACAATACCATACCATACCATACAATACAATACCATACCATACCATGAAATACCATTACCATTCCACACCATACCGTACCATACCATACCATACCATACTACACAATTCCATACCATACCATACAATATCATATCATACCATACCATACCATACCATACCATACCATACCATACCATACAATACCATACCATACCATACCATAACATACCATACCATACCATACCATACATACCTTACCATACCATACAATACAATATCATATCATATCATGAAATACCATACCAGACCATATAATACCATCCAATACAATACCATATCATATCATCCCATACCATGCCATACCATACCATACAACACCAAATCATACCATACCATACAATACCATACCATTCTATACCAT
>SZWC01008532.1:68564-99926 GCA_023375785.1 Penium margaritaceum
ACCATACCATACTATACCATACTATACCATACCATACCATACCATACCATACCATACCATACCATACCATACCATACCATACCTTACCATGTTATTACACCATACCATACCATACCATACCATACCATACCATACCATACCATACCATACCATACAATATCATGCTATACCATATCATACAATATCATACCATACCATACGATACCATACCATACCCTACCATACCACACCATGCAATGCCATACCATACCATATCACTACACCATACCATACCATACCATACCATACCATACAATACCATACCACCATACCATACCATACCATACAATACCATACCATACCATACCATACCATACCATACCATACCATACATACCATACCATATCACTACACCATACCATACCATACCATACAATACCATACCATACCATACCATACCATACCATACCATACCATACATACCATACCATATCACTACACCATACCATACCATACCATACTATACCATACCATACCATACCATACCATACCATACCCTACCCTACCATACCGTACGGTACCATACCATACCATACCATACCATATCATACCATATCATACCAAACTATACCATACCATCCTATACCATACCATACCATACAATACCATACCAACCCACACTAGACCATACCACACAATACCATGCGATACCATGCAATACCATACCATACCATACCATACAAAACCATTCCATACCATACCATACCATTGCATACCATTTCTAGCTCTCACTGGCCATCGATCCTCCTGAGCAAGCAAGCAGTCCGCCGATCGCCAGTCTCGAGATAAAAGAAGACACACAACAGCCAGACAGTCACTGTGTGCATATTCAGCAGTGAGCATCGCATCAGTTCCTCCATAAGAAAGGGTCAAATCCAGTTGCTAAGAATTCAATGTGTAGTTGTCCATTCCAGGAGTGCAACATACCTTGGATAGCTAAAGAGAGAAGCTAGCGGCCTGAGGCCTTGGTTTAGGCTCTTGAAGTGTAGAGTGAATGTAGGAAGTGGTTTAAGTGTTCACCCGCATGTACTTGGAGTTTATGGAGTTAATGGAGTTTCAGTGTAATCCTACAAGAGTGTAAAGATGGATTTGATTCAAACTGACCTCTGAGGATGATCCTGTTTCTAACAACAATATCATGCCATATCATAACATCCCATACCATACCATACAAAGCATACCATACCATACCATGCCGTACCATACCATCCGCTACCATACCATACCATACCATACCATACCATACCATACCATATATGACCGTACCATACTATACCATACCAAACAATACCATACCATGCCATGCCATACCATACCCTACCATACCATTATACCATACCACATCATACCATTCCATAGCATACCATACCATACCATACCATACAATACCATACCATACCATACCATACCATACCATACCATACCATACCATACCATACCATACCATACCATACCACACCATTCCAAACCATACCATACTATACCATAGTATACCATACCATACAATACCATACCATACCATACCATGCCATACCCTACCGTAGTATACCATACCATAAAATACCATACAATACCATACCAAACCATACCATACCATTCAATACCATACCATACCATACCATACCATTACACCGTGCCATGAAATACCATACCATACCATACCATACCATATTATACCGTACCATACCATACCATGTTATTACCATACCATACCATACCATACCATACAATTCCATACAATACCATACAATACCATACCATGCCATACCATGCCACAACCAATGATGCCATGGAATACCATATCATAAAATACCCTACCATACCATCATACCATACCATATCATATGATACGATACCATACCATACCATACCATACCATACCATACAATACAATACCATATTATACCATACAACACAATACCACATCTACCATACCATAACAAACCTTATTATACCATTACATACAACACAACACCATATGATACCAGACCATACCATACCATACCATACCATACCATACCATACCATACTATACCATACCATACCATACCATACCGTACCATTCCTACCATACCATACCATACCATACCATAACATATCATACCATACCGTAGCATACCATACCATGCAGTACAATACCATACCATACCATACCAGGGTTCGAAGCCATGATCTCACGACACTAACTTTGGAGCGCTAACCATTGCGCTTCACATGATTGTCCCATAGGGCGTCTACCGGTTAGACTATGAGGACTAGACGTAGGAGACTTACTCCAAAGGAGCAATGCATGTCTACACTTGTCCCAAGTACAGCAATGGTCAAGGGGCACTACAAAATGACACGTGGTACCACCCCTACGTCCAATATATCAAGATATAGACTTTTCGTCTTCCTTCGTCAACTTTCATCATCCGCTTGACACAAGGAATTGTCCGCTCAAATCACCTCTTTCTCGTAATGACATACGTCCATGCTGAAATTTCCCGCAGCATACATGGCTCGCTCCTAGGCTCAAGTCTGCTCTTAGCAACTGCCTCTTTCATCATCAATAAGCTTCATCTCATGATTCCACCCTCTCGTATCGCTACCGTCATGCCTACAATCTTGTATCCAGCTGAAGCCTATCTCACCATATCATACTCTAACATCAGCCACTCCTACACCTTCGTCCACTCTGGTAAGAGCTCTACCACTATTTCCTTTTCCTTCTTATCATTGTCTGTTTGCCGGACATGACAGAGAGATGACGGACTATTGCCATCTCTAATGAAGTCACCTCCCTAGATCACCACAATACCTTGCTATGCTTCAATGACGATGGGCGTCAGAACTTTATACAATGGTATCGTCAACATGGAAATGCATGATTTCAACCTCCTTGATGTACTTCAAAATATCAAGAACAGAGAAGTCCATAAGATTATATGAAGACGGCAGGAGTACAAAGAAGCCCAGACTCAACTGCGCGTGCTTCTCTTTATGACTAACTGAGAATAATTTTACATCATTGAAAGGCACTGATAGTAACTTCTTTCCTATACTATACGGGTAATCAGGGAACACATTCTCCTTTACTGCACCCAAATAGGAGCATAGTTTCCCCAACCACGCCCAGCTCCTCTTGATCCTCCTCCATACAGCATTTTTGAGTAGGAATAATATGTTTAGTTATAATCCTTCATGAGAGATCGCAGGAGAGTTGAGGAGGAAGCAGAGTTAAGGGAAACTGAAGAGCCGTCTTATACTCCTTAATCTCCTACATCCTCTAATTGAATAGACTACTGGAAGCATTATTACTGATCACCCGGTCCTCTTCCACAACACCAAGTAATAGTGTATCTCTTGTCAAGCTTAAAGGAGGGATATCCGAATGAAGCCTTGACAAAAAAAGGAGCAATATCTCAATGAAGGTTCAGGTCTAGCCACCAAACCACCTTGACTAATGGTCCTCTGGTCATTTGAATGTTCAGGACTCACCGTGAAGTCATTTCCTAATAAAATGATAGTTGTCACCCACATGCGGCTAGCAAAAAGAAGCCAATATCATGCAATTTTGTCGTGCTGTATATTACAAAGGATGTTTATTCCTCAAGGTTAACCTATAACAGTTCTCTCCATCTTGTTGGCCTTTAGTTTTGTGAGTTTATTAATATGTCTTCACTCTGCTTGCTCTTTTCTCACTTTGATCTTGCCATCGTCTCTTCGTTCATACCTTCTTGCTCTATCACTCTCAACTTTTTGCTGAATAGCCATCAACTCATCAACCTCGCTCCTTGACTTTCTCTTGCTGGTCTCCTATCTACCTTGCATCTTCATTCCGTACATTGCTTTCTGTCAACCCTCCGCGGCTAATTCCTTATGACGACTCACGCCTCCTCGCTTCCGTCATCCGTGTATCATGCTTGATTCTACCTGCTTCTACCATTACTATATTCCTTTGGTGTATTCTTCTGAAAAGTGTGTATGACCAGCTCTAGTACCTCCTCCATACGCTCCCTTGGTCTAGAGAATACGTCATGATATTGCTTTCCCTCCAAACAGCCGATACAGAACTACTGCTCAAAGCAGGAGATCATGGATAAGTCACATACCATCTGCTTTGCTTGGAGTTACTGTAAGGCACGCATGCCGATGTGGCTATGGCGCACATGCCAGCTCTCGCCATCTGTCGCTTGCACCACTCACATGGGATCTTGGCTATCTTTAGTAGGCAGTACATATTATCCTCCTTCACCGACCTGGCCAACTCCTGTCCCGTGTCCTTGTTGGGGATGTAGCCATAGTCATTATTGAAAATGACGCGTAGTCCTGTGTTAGTAAGAGAGGACACTCAAAGGAGGTTGAATGCCGCATCAGGTAAATACAGCATGCCATGGAATACTCCCACTTCAATGCTACATATGGTCTCCAACTACATCTCCACAATGCCAATTACCTCAGTATGTACCATTCGATCATCATCCATAACAATATGACAAAGAGGAATGGATAGCAACTGCGTAAACCTCTCCTTGTGGTCCATCAGGCTTTTGGTACTTCGCAAGTCCTTGTACCTCGCAAGATCCACCTTTTCCACTTGCAAGATGTCTGACTTTGCCATGAAGAGGCGGTCGCGTACCTCCTTGGCTACGTTCATGTTGCCAAAATGGTACACACCAGTATTGAATCTGGAGGAGAGAGGGACCCTTGGAGGAGCGAGCATGTGGGACTGAAAGGGCATCAGTTCTGCTGAACAATGGTTGTTAAATATCTCAAAATGATGCAGTACATATAGAGCTAGAGCTTGGGCAAGTCAGCTCTCTCACAAGCCACACCACTTAGCCATGGAGGCTAAGGCTCACACACTAGAGTCCACAATCTCAGACAAGGGAGGAAATCAGCCTAACAATCAAGCTGACCAGTCACACACGACCTAGAGAGCTAGAGAATGGTCTCATGGCACACTCCTAGTGGTCAGATCACCCACAAACCCATGGAGAATCACCATGTGTCCATGGCTAGCACATAAGGATCTCATCTCACCTAAAAAGTAAGGAGAGGTACCTTTATCGTAGTCGGCACACTCTGACAAGGCAATCCTAAGACCAAGGACCTTTTTGGATATTTTTCCCATCAGGTCTTGACCCTGGACCTCTTGCCCTTTTCTTTTTTCTGGCTAAGGCATGGAGCCATCACCCATGGCTACCCAGACATCGGTGGTCCATGACCCCGGAAACTTAAAAAATTCATATCTCCCAATCCGACTGTTAGATCGGCCTGAGACTTGGACCGTAAAATAATTTGCCACCTGATCTTTCCAATGGTGAAGTCGGATTGACAATCAGAGCAGGCATCTGATAGTTTGCTGGAACTTGCTCCTGCAGACCTGAAACTAAGCGAGATGAACTTGCTCCTGTGGTACCATGCAAGATCCGCCTTCTCCTCCTACAACATGTCAGACTTTGCCATGAAGAGACGGTCGTGCACCTCCTTGGCCACATTCATGTTGCCAATGTGGCACACACCAGCCTGGTTTTATTGCTGCTGCTGGTGTTGCTGACACTGTTGTGATTGCTGCTACCGCTGCATTAGAGACTGCTGCTTTGGTGGTGCTGCTGCTGCTCCTTCTGGTCCCTCTTGAGCTTGAAACACTCCTTTTTGTAGTGTCCCTCTTTCTGGCAGTAGAAACATTTGCTTTTCTTTTTGCCTCTTTGCTGCCTAGACTACTGCTGTTGCTACTGCTGCTTCGTGAGCTCGTGGCTACGAAAGCTACTTTATTGCTACCACCACCATTGTGCTTTGCGCTTTGCGCTTTGCTGCAATTCCACATGCACCAGGTGCGTGCAGATGAAGTCGAGGTCGAGAGTGGACTGGCACTCCAGCGTCTCTCGTACCGTGTCGTAGCTGGTTTGGAGTCCCCTCAGCAAGAGGAGGAAGAAGCGCGTCTCTTCCACAGGGTTGCCAGTCGCTCTCAGCTGCTTTGCCAACTCCTTTGCCCTGTCCAGGTACACCTCCATCCCTTCACCACCATGCATTTTTAGTGCCATCATCTTCTCCTCCAAAAGCATGAGGAATGGAAGATCCTTGCTCTCATATTTCTTGCACAACGTGTCCCATCCCTCTTTTGCAGTAGCCTTGTCACTCACGTACTGAAGAAGCGAGTTGGAGATGGTGTTGACCTGCCTGTGCTTCTTCTTCCACTCCTCATACTTCACTAGTGCAGCTGCAGATGAACCTGCATTGGCAACACCCTTCTGCGGCGTCATCCCTGCCACCACCTGTGCTGCGGTGATGCCTTTTGCCTGTTGAGGCGGAGCGCGCTCGTCGCCGCTCACCACCTCCCACAAGCCCCTCTCCTCCAACGAGAGGCGGGTACGGATCTTCCAAAACATGAAGTTGGCATGTCCCTCCAACCTCTCCAATGGCTGGGCTATAGTGACCACGCCTGCTGCTGCCATGTTGAGCTTTGGTGATGCTCAACACTGCCCTTGGGTGGCGGCGCTACCCCTGCTTCTGCTGCTGCTTCTGCCAGAAATCTGTCTGACATAAAACAGACTGTAGATGCCAGTAGACTGGGAATTTCAAAAAACTGAGTCCACCACTGGAAAATGCAGCTCAAAAACTTTCAGATCGACCCATGAACAGGGTCATTACAATGGGATTTTGAAAGATATGCCCTCTTGAAAACAGGGTATACTTCTGCTCCTATTCCAACTCAGACCAGCCAGCTTCTAAACGGCGTTTCTCCCAAACAGATCAATGGAATGCAAATGTTTTTGTACCAATAGAAAGCTTAAGAAAAATACTACAATTCGCATGTGCCATTGTTTAAATTTGACGGAGAAACGAGAGAGTTATGGTCATCACAAGGTGACAGTCTTACTCATAGAGAAGAGTGTAGCCCCGGCCGACCTCGTTTTGAGCATAACTCTCAATCCGACCGTTGGATCTTCATGATTTGGGGCTCGTTTGAAAGCTTGTCCTGCGAAATTGAAGATGAAGTGGTATATTGTCAAATTTGGTGAAAGTTTGACCTTAACCCGTCACATTCAAGGTGACGGCCTGTGCTGGTTGAAACTGGCTGAACTTGGCTCGGATACCAAATGTTGGATCAGGAGGAGAAAGGGAGCCTTGGAGCAACGAGCATGTGGGACTGAAAGGGCATCCGTTGTGCTGAAGAATGGTTGTTAAATCACTCAAAATGATAGAGTACATATAGAGCTAGAGCTTGGGCAAGTCAGCCCTCTTACAAGCCACACCACTTAGCCATGGAGGCTAAGGCTCACATACTAGAGTCCACACTCTCAGAAAAGGGAGGAAATCAGCCTACCAATCAGGCTGAGCAGTCACACACGACCTAGAGAGCTAGAGAATGCTCTCATGGCACACTCCTAGTGATCACATCACCCACAAACCCATGGAGAATCGCCATGTATCCATGGCTAGCACACAAGGATCTCACCTCACCTAAAAAGTAAGGAGAGGTACCTTTATCCTAGTCAGCATACTCTGACAAGGCAATCCTAAGACCAAGGACCTTTTTGGATATTTCTCCCATCAGGTCTTGACCCTGGACGTCTTGCTTTTTTCTTTTCTCAGGCTAAGGCATGGAGCCATCACCCATGGCCACCTAGACATCGGCGGTCCATGACCCCGGAAACTTAAACATTCTTATCTCCCAATCTGAATGTTGGATCGGCCTGAAACTTGGACCGTACATAATTTTCCACCTGATCTTTCCCATGGTGAAATTGGATTGACAATTGGAGCAGGCATCTTGTAGTTTCCTGGAACTTACTCCTGTGGACCTGAAACTGAGCCCGATGGCTCCTTTCCCAACAACCAGCCTGGTTTTACTACTGCTACTGCTGTTGCTGACGCTTCTATGACTTTTGCTGCTGCTGCTGTGGAGTATACTCCCTTCGCCGTTGTTGCAATGACTACTGCTACTACTATTCCTTCTGGATCCTCTTAACCTTGAAGCACTATTTCTTATAGTTTTTCTCTTTCTGGTAGTAATGACACTTGCCTTTCTGTTTGCCACTTTGTTGCCCAAACTGTTGCTACTGTCGCTGGTTACGTGAGACCATGACCATAAAAGCTGCTTTACTAGTTGCTGCATTGTAGCGCAGTTCCACTTGTCCTATGTGTCTGCATATGATGTCAAGATCAAGAATTGGCTAGCACTCTAATGTCTCTCGCACTGAGTCATAGCTAGTTCAAAGTTCCTCAGCAAGAGGAGGATGAAGTATGTCTCTTCTATAGGATCACCGACCGCTTTCAGATACTTCTCCAAATTCTTTGTCTTGTCTAAGTAAGCCTCCATCCCTTCACCATCCTATATTTTCAATACCATCATCTTCTCCTCCAAAAGCATGAGAAACACAGGGTCCTTGCTCTCATACTCTTTGTACAATACGTTTCATCCCTCCTTAACCGTAGCCTTCTCACTCACGTACTGAAAATACGGGTTGGAGATGGTGTTAACAAGCAGCTTGTATGCATAAATATCCTTCTTCATCCACTCCTCATACACCATTGGTGCAGCTATACATGAAGTTATATGTATTCCACTCATTTGCGGCATTTCTTGTGCCACCCCCTGTGTTCTGGTGATGCCTGTTGCTTGTGAATTTGGAGGTCACTCATCGCCGCTTACGACCTCCCAGAAGCCCCTCTCCTCTAAGAACATGCTGGTTTGAATATTTCAAAATGTGAAGTTGGCAGGTCCCTCCAACCTATCTGAAGGCTAGGCTGCTATCACAACCCCTACGCTAACCATTTTGAATCTTGATGATGTTCACCATTGCCCTTGGATGGGAGTACTACCCTTGCTTCTACAGCTACTTCTGCCATAAATCTGTCCAACAGAAAATGGGGAGTAGATTCAAGCAGACGACGAATTTGGAAATAACTAAGCCCACCACAGGAAAATTCAGTTAAAAATTCAGCTTTAGATCGTTCTGTAAAAAACAATTTTTAATAGGGGATTTTGAAAGACATGCTCTCTAAAAAATGGTGTATACCTTTGCTCCTACTCCCACTCTAACCAGCCAGCTTGTAAACGGTGTTTCTCCCAAGCAAATCAATATAGCAAATCTTTGTATACCATTGGGAATCATATGAAAAATACTAAAATTTGGATGTGCTACATTTAGAATTTGAGCAAAAAACGAGAGAAGTATGATCATCACAATGCGACAGTCTCACTCATGGAAAAGAGTACAGTCTTGGCCGACCTCGTTTTGAGCATAACTCTCAATCCGACCGTTGGATCTTCTCGATCTTGAAGATCCAATGGTCGATCGTCAAATCTGGTGAAGGTTTCACCCTAATCCTTTAATCTCAAAGTGATGGCCTATGCTGGCTGAAACTGGCAAAACTTGGCTCTCATACCTAATGTTGGATCTAGAGGAAAGAGGGAGTCTTGGTGAAGTGATTATGTGGGACTGAAAAGGCATCAGTTGTGCTAAATAATGGTTATTAAATTACTTGAAATGATGGAGTATATATAAAGTTAGAGCTTTGACAAGTCAGTCCTCTCACAAGCCACACCAATTAGTTGTGAAGGCTAATGCTCACACACAAGAGTCCAGAATCTCACACAAGAGAGGAAATCAGCCTAGCAATCAGGCTGACCAGTCACGTACAACCTATAGAGCTAGAGTTTGCTCTTATATCAGACTTCTAGTGGTCACATCACCCAAAATTCCATGGAGATTGCCACGTGTCCATGGTCAGCACACAAGGATCTCACCTAACCTAAAGAGGGAGGAGAGGGACTAAGAAGCTTCTTGGACATTTTCCCCATCAGGTCTTGATCCTCAACCTCTTGCATTTTCTTTTCTCAGTCTAAAGTATGGAGCCGGCGTCCATGGTTACCCAGGCACTGGCAGTCCCAATAACTTCAAAAACCTATATCTCTCAATCCAACCGTTGAATCGGCCTGAAACTTGGACCGCATAGAATATCCCACTTGATCTTTCGAAACATCAATACAAAATGACAATTAGAGCAGGCATCTGGTGGCTTCATGCAACTTGATCCTGTGGTTTGGTATCATATTGTATGATATGGTATAGTATGATATGGTACGATATGGTATGGTATGATATGGCATGGTATAGTATGATATGGAATGATATGGTATGGTATCGTATGGTATGGTATAGTATGGTATGGTATGGTATGGTATCGTATGGTATATTTATGGCATAATATGGTATGGTATGAGATGGTATGGTATGATATGATATGGTATGGTATGGTATGGTATGGTATGGTATGGTATGATTTGATATAGTATAATATGGTATGGTATGATATGGTTTTGTATAGTATGGTATGGTGTGGTATGGTATGGTATGGTATGGTATGGTTTGATATGGTATGGTATGGTATGATATGATTTGGTATGGTATGGTATGAAATGGTACGGTATAGTACGGTAAATTATTGTATGATATGGTATGGTATGGTATGATATGGTATGATATGGTATGGTATGGTACGGTATGGTACGGTGTGGTATGGTACGGTATGGTATGGTATCATATGATATGTTATGGTGGTATGATATGGTGTGGTATGATATGATATGGTATGATATGGTATGGTATGGTATGGTAGGATATGGTATGGTATGGATGGAATAGTATGGTATAGTATCGTATCGTATGGTATGGTATGGTTGTTAGAACTGGAGGAGAGAAGGAGCTTTGGAGCAGCGAGCATGTGGGACAAAAGGGCATCATTTGTGCTAAAGAATGGTTATTCAATCACTCAAAATGATGGAGTATAGTAGTGATTCTTATATTCGTTCACTTTTTTGAACGAATGAAGTGATATTATAATTCGCCCAATTTTGAGCCTTCCATAATATTTGTGGTGATTCTCCCATGACAGACCTATTTTAGTCCTTGATACTAAATTTTGTCTAGATACCTTTTCAGGCCCTCCTCCACGAAATACCACACCGACAAAAATCTGTTTGAGAGCTCGATGATTTCAGTTGTCAAACAATGGGAACCTCCAACAAGCGCGTCATATCGCGGCTGACAAAGGCCGGCGAGCTCTGACGTGTCAACGAAGCCTGCGTAGCTCGAGAGCTGCTTCAGTGACACGTGGGAGAATGATCTGGTCAACATCGTGCACAATTCAAAGCTCGATATGAGCCGCCCTTCCTTTGCAGGAGCTCTGATCCAGTTTACCAACGTTTTTTGTATTGCATACGAGATTCCAAAACAAGACAAGTGATTCGTCCAAACCACCCATAATTATGGTTGTGCTTGTGGGAGAATGGGAAATAATTATTTTGAACGAATAACAAAATCACTACGGTACATATAGAGCTAGAGCTTGGGCAAATCAGCCCTCTCATAAGCCACACCACTTAGCCATGGAGACTAAGGCTCACACACTAGAGTCCATAATCTCACACAAGAAAGGAAATCAGCCTAACAATGAGGCTGACCAGTCACACACGACCTAGAGAGCTAGATAATGCTCTCATGGCATACTCCTAGTGGTCACATCACCCACAAACCCATGGAGAATAGCCATGTGTCCATGGCTAGCACACAAGGATCTCACCTCACCTAAAAAGTAAGGAGATGTACCTTTATCCTAGTCAGCACACTCTGACAAGGCAATCCTAAGACCAAGGACCTTTTTGGATATTTCTCCCATCAGGTCTTGACCCTGGACCTCTTGCCTTTTTCTTTTCTCAGGCTAAGGCATGGAGCCATCACCCATGGCCACACAGACATCGGCGGTCCATGACCCTTGAAACTTCGAAAATTCATATCTCCCAATCCGACCGTTGGATCGGTCTGAAACTTGGACCGTAGATAATTTGCCACCTGATCTTTCCAATGGTGAAGTCGGATTGACAATCGGTGCAGGCATCTGGTAGTTTCCTGGAACTTTCACCTGTGGACCTGAAAGAGAACCGGATGACTCCTTTCCCAACAATCTCCCACTTTACCTTCATGCAGAACAGCAGCTTCTCACGTGTCACTAGCTTGGTGTAGAAATCAGCGACCTGCTTACTGGTTGGAGTAAACTCCAGCTTGATAACACCCTCCTACATCATGTGCCTGATGAAATGATATGCGATGTCAATGTGCTTGGTGCGTGCATGGTGTTCAGGATTCTTGACGCGTGCGACTGCGCTCTGGTTGTTGACGCGCACAGAAACTGGAACTGCTCTACTCTCCCACTCATCTGTGCCATGAGGCGCTGAAGCCAAACTGCTTCCTTGGCTCCAAAGCTGAGAGAGACGTACTCAACTTCCGTGCTTTAGGTGGCGACCACCACATGCTGCTTGCTGCACCAGCTGATGGCCCCACCATTTATGAGGAACACATGTCTATAGATGGACTTGCAGTCCTCAGGGTTTGAAGTCCAATTTGCGTCTGTGTAAACGATGATGCCGTTGTAGGTGTTGCCGATGTTGATGGTCCTCACAAGATAGCGGAAGATCTGCTTCACTGTCTTCTGGTGCTCAGGTCCGGGATTAGCCATGTGCTGTCTTACAGCGCTAACAACCTGTGCGAGGTCTGGCCTAGTTGCAACCATCAGGTACATGAGGCTGCCTCCAGCGCTTTGGTACTTGTGCTGCTCAGTTGCATTTTCTTCTCCACTGAAGCTCAAAAGGTAGTGCCGCGTCTCTAGCGGCGTGCCGATGACTTTGGCCTCTGCCATGCCGAACCGTTGCAAGACATCCTTAATGTAGCGCCTCTGCTGCATCGAGAGAGAGCGTGATTTGTGGTCACGTGTGATCTGGATACCGAGGAAGTATGATGCCTCTCTGAGATCAGACATCTGGAAGCGCTCCTGCATGGCCTCCTTGAAATCCTGCAGTGCAGACATACTGTTGGAAAGGAGGAGCATGTCATCTACATACACGATGATGATAAGCTCCTCATGACCATGCTACCAGCGAAAGACGCTGTAGTCCCTCTGTGATCAAACCCCATGCACTGCAGCGCCGCATCCTATTTCTGGTTCCAAGCACGCGACGCTTGCTTGAGGCCGTACAGCGACTTCTGCAGCTTGTAAACCAGGTGCTCCTGGCCATCCATGACGAACCCCTCCGGCTGCTCCATGTAAATCTCCTCTTCGAGGTCAGCGTTCAGGAACGCCGTCTAGACATCCATGTGGTGAATCTTGAACTCCTCTGCTGCTGCATAGGAAAGGAGCGTGCGCACAGAGACAAAGTTTGCAACAGAAGCAAAGGTTTATGTGTAGTCGATGCCTTCTTGCTGCGAGTAGCCCTTGGCAACCAGCCTTGCCTTGTACTTTTCCAGGTTGCCATCTGCTCCCTGCTTCTACTTGAACACCCACTTGTACTTGATCACCTTACGTCCAGGTGGACGCTCAGTCAACTCCCACGTGCCGTTGTCCAGCTCCGATTGTATCTCTTGCTGCACGATTTGCACCCAATCTACTGCATCAGGTGCAACCATGGCCTCCTTGTATGATGCTAGTTCATCTGAATCTGCTGCAACTGCGACGTTCATCTGGTCTGATTTCTGGAGCATCCAGAAATACCCGCGCTCACACGGCTTGTAGCGCACCTTGAAAGGGTACTTGCGACCTGGTACTAGAGCGTTAGCAGGCGGCTGGCTCGGTGCTGCCGGCACAACTGCTCCTGTTGATGGTGGTGCATCTTCTTCCTCTACTTCTGCCGATGAGCTCACTGTATCTGCTCCATCAGACTTGGGAGAGTAGTTTGGTTCTCCCACTATCAAAGTGGAGGAAAGATCAAGAGAAACTGGGTCAGGAAGGATATCTGCTCGCACTGCCTCATCAGCTGCTGGTTCTGCTGCCTCTTCACAGACAAGGTTCGTGCCGATGACGTTGCTCTCTTTGAAGATGACATCCCTGGAGATGATGACGTGGCCAGTATCCCTCTCGTAGAGGCGATACGCCTTGCTTGCCACGTCGTAGCCGATCATCAACATCTGCGCGCTCTTCGCGTCCCACTTTTTATGCTTCTCCTTTGGCACGTGCATGTGCGCCAAGCTGCCAAACGCACGAAGATGACCCACGCTCGGCTTCTTGTCAAACCACGCCTCGTACGGCGTCATCTACTCTAGGACCTTGGTTGGACTGCGGTTCTTGATGTACACTACAGTGCTCATTGCTTCCGCCAAAAAGTCATAGGTGAGCCAAGCCGCATGCAGCATGGAGTGCGCCGACTCAACGATGGTGCGGTTGGCACGTTCTTCTACGCCATTCTGCTGCGGCGAGAATGGCGCGGTGCGCTGGGCAATGATGCCTGCTCCTGCGAGGTAGTCCTGGAACTCCTTGCTCGGGTACTCTCCACCGCGATCGTTGCGCATCGCCTTGAATTTCTTGCCAGTCTGGTTCTCCACCGTGGCCTTGAACTCCTTGAATGTGTCAAAGCACTGGTCCTTGGAGGAAAGGAAGTACACAGCAGTGTAACGACTGAAATCATCAATGAAGGTGAGAAAATACCTAGAGCGTCCAAAGCTCTGGGTCTTCATCGGGCCACACAAGTCTGTGTGGACCAGCTCCAGCACCTCCTTCGCGCGCTCTCCTGCTCTATAGAACGCCTCGCGATGCTGTTCCCCCTCCAAACTGCTGATGTACCACAACTGCTCAAAGTTAGAGATGGTCGGTAAGTCACGTACCATCTGCTTTGTTTGAAGTTGCTACAAGGCACGCATGCCGATGTGGCTGTAGCGTGCATGCTAGATTTCGCCATCTGTGGCCTGCACCACTGCTGCAAGACTCTGCATGCGTGGGATCGTCATCGCCCCCAGCAGGCGGTACATATCGCCTTCTTTCACCGACCTGGCCAACTCCTCTCTCCTTTCCTTATCGAGGATGTAGGCATAGACGCCGTCAAAGACGACGCGCAGTCCTATGTTGGTAAGAGAGGACATCAAAAGAATGTTGAATGCAGCACCACGCACATATAGTACGCCATGGAACACTCCCACTTCAATGCCACGCGGGGTCTCCAACCACATCTCCACAATCNGTGTAACGACTGAAATCATCAATGAAGGTGAGAAAATACCTAGAGCGTCCAAAGCTCTGGGTCTTCATCGGGCCACACAAGTCTGTGTGGACCAGCTCCAGCACCTCCTTCGCGCGCTCTCCTGCTCTATAGAACGCCTCGCGATGCTGTTCCCCCTCCAAACTGCTGATGTACCACAACTGCTCAAAGTTAGAGATGGTCGGTAAGTCACGTACCATCTGCTTTGTTTGAAGTTGCTACAAGGCACGCATGCCGATGTGGCCGTAGCGCGCATGCTAGATTTCGCCATCTGTGGCCTGCACCACTGCTGCAAGACTCTGCATGCGCGGGATCGTCATCGCCCCCAGCAGGCGGTACATATCGCCTTCTTTCACCGACCTGGCCAACTCCTCTCTCCTTTCCTTATCGAGGATGTAGGCATAGACGCCGTCAAAGACGACGCGCAGTCCTGTGTTGGTAAGAGAGGACATCAAAAGAATGTTGAACGCAGCACCACGCACATATAGTACGCCATGGAACACTCCCACTTCAATGCCACGCGGGGTCTCCAACCACATCTCCACAATCTCAATCGCCTTAGCATACACCACCCAAAGCGATAGGACGGGGAGGGATGGGCGTAAACCACTCCTTGTGATGTGTCAGACTCTTGGTCCATCCTGAGTCCTTGTATCATGCGAGATCCACCTTCTCAACCTGCGACATGTCAGACTTCGCCATGAAGAGACGGTCGCGCACCTCCTTGGCCACATTCATGTTGCCAAAGTGGCGCACACCAGCCTGGTTTTGTTGCAGGTGCTGTTGCTGTTGCTAACGTTGCTGTGACTGTTGCTGCTGCTGCTGTGGAGGTTGCTGCTTTTCCTGCCGCTGCTGCTGCTCCTTCTGGTCCCGCTTGAACTTGAAACACTATTTCTTGTAGAGCCCCTCTTTTTTGCAATAGTGGAACTTGCCCTTCTTCTTGCCTCTCTGCTGCCCGGACTACTGCTGCTGCTGGTTGCGTGAGCCCATCACCATGAAAGCTGCTTCACTGCTGATGCTGCCGCCGTAGCGCTTTGCGGCATTGCGACGCAACTCTACCTGCACCAAGTGCGTGCAGATGAAGTCGAGGTCGAGAGTTGGCTGGCACTCCAACGTCTCTCGCACCGTGTCATAGCTCGTTGGGAGTCCCCTCAACAAGGGAAGGACGAAGTGCGTGTCTTCCACAGGGTTGCCGGCCGCTTTCAGCTGCTTCGCCAGCTCTTTTGTCCTATCCAAGTACGCCTCCATCCCTTCGCCACCCTGCATTTTCAACGCCATCATCTTCTCCTCCAAACGCATTAGGAATGCAGGATCCTTCCTCTCATACTTCTTGTACAACGTGTCCTACCCCTCTTTTGCAGTAGCCTTGTCACTCACGTACTTAAGATGTGGGTTGGAGATGGAATTGACAAGCAGCCTGTAAGTCTGCCTGTCCTTCTTCTTCCACTCCTCATATGCCGCCGCTGCAGTTGCAGATGAACTTGCATCTGCTGTACCTTTTTGCGGCATCTTCCCTGCCACCACCTCCGCTCCGGTCAAACCCTTTGCCTGTGGAGGCGGAGCGCGCTCGTCGCCGCTCACCACCTCCCAAAAGCCCCTCTCTTCCAAAAGGAGGCGGGTACGGATCTTCCAAACGTGAAGTTGGCACGTCCTTCTAGCCTCTCCAAGGACTGGGCTGCTGTTACCATGCCTGCTGCTGCCATTTTGGGACTTGGTGATACTCAGCGCTACCCTTGAGTGGCAGCGCTACCTCTGCTTCTGCTGCTGCTTCTGCCAAAAATCAGTCTGAAAGAAAATGGACTGTATAGGCCAACAGACTAGGATTTTTGAGAAACTGAGCCCACCATTGGAAAAATCAGCTCAAAATCATTTAGATCGACACATAAAACAGGGTCATCAACAGGGGAATTTGAAAGATATGCCCTCTTGAAAACAGGGTGTGCTTTTGCTCCTACTCCAACTCAGACCAGCGAGCTTGTAAACGGCCTTTCACATAAACGAATTGATGGAATGTAAATATTTTTGCACCAATGGAAAGCTTAGGAAAAATACTATAATTCGCATGTGCCACTTTTTAAATTTGACAAAGAAACAAGAGAGGTATGGTCATCACAAGGCGACAGTCTTACTCATAGAGAAGAGTGTACCCCTGGCCAAGCTCGTTTTGAGTATAACTCTTAATCCGACTGTTGGATCTTCGCGATCTTGGGCTCATTCGAAAGCTTGTCTTGCGAACTTGAAAATCTTGTGGTGGATTGTCAAATTTGGTCAAGCTTTTACCATAACCCGTCACTTTCAAAGTGACGGCCTGTGCTGGCTGAAACTGGCAAAACTTGGCTCTGATACCAAATGTAGGAACTGGAGGAGAGAGGGAGCTTTGGAGGAGCGAGCATGTGGGACTGAAAGGAAGTCACTTGTGCTGAAGAATGGTTATTCGATCACTGAAAATGATGGAGTACATATAGAGCTAGAGCTTGGGCAAGTCAGCCCTCTCACAAGCTACACCACTTAGCCATGGACGCTAAGGCCCACACACTAGAGTCCATAATCTCACACAAGGGAGGAAATCAGCCTAACAATGAGGCTGACCAGTCACACACGACCTTGGGAGCTAGAGAATGCTCTCATGGCACACTCCTAGTGGTCACATCACCCACAAACCCATTGAGATTCGCCATATGTCCATGGCTAGTACACAAGGATCTCACCTCACCTAAAAAGTAAGGAGAGGTATCTTTATCCTAGTCAGCACACTCCGACAAGGCAATCCTAAGACCAAGGACCTTTTTGAATATTTCTCCCATCAGGTCTTGACCCTTGACCTCTTGCCTTTTTCTTTTCTCAGGCTAAGGCATGGAGCCATCACCCATGGCCACCCAGACATCGACGGTCCATGACCCCGGAAACTTCGAAAATTTACATCTCCCAATCCGACTATTGAATCGGTCTGAAACTTGGACCAAAGATAGTTTGCCACTTGATCTTTTCAATGGTGAAGTCGGATTGACGATCGGAGCAGGTATCTGGTTGTTCCCTGGAACTTGCTCCTGTGGACCTGAAACCGAGCCGGATGGCTCCCTTCCCAACAATGGTATGGTATGATATGGTATGTTATGTTATCCCAAAAATTTCTGTTTTATTTTTTTGTCGCTATTCTCTCACTGATGAGTTACTTCCATGGCTTTCCACTTGCCCCTATCCTTTTCTGTTGTGGGTCCTCACTACTCAGGCAACTGTACAAGAGATTCTTCGCAGAATGGGATGAGCTTCAACCTTACTCCTATTCCTACTTCTTTGATGTGCGGATAGGCTTCTACAGTCTATTTATTCACTACTAGTTGTCTCTTGGCCTTGTGTCACACAGTCCATATACTGAGCTCCTTTGTACTGTCTACCTATTCCTTGCTTTCCTCCACGTATCACTCCTCTGTCACAAAAGTGTTCAGGACATCAGAACCACATGGATGTCTAGTTTGATCTAGTCTCAAATATAAGCTACGCTTTTCACGAAAGTAAAACAGTACCTAAATAAAATTTCTACAATGATACGCAAGAGTGAGCGGAAGATGAATAGCAGACACAAACACTCACAACCAGTCACCTAGTAAATCCATGCATCTTTTCCCTTGCTCTCGTATCATCAACTCGACATCCATAGGATGGTATCGAACGGTATGATATGGTATGGTATGATGTGATATTATTTGATATGGTATTCTATAGTACGGTTTGGTATGGTTTGGTATGGTTTGGTATGGTTTGGTATGATATGGTATGATATGGTATGAGATGGTATGATATAGTATGGTATAGTATAGTATGATATGGTATGGTTTGGTATGGTAGGGTATGATATGGTAAGATATGGTATAATATGGTATGGTATGGTATAGTATGATATAATATGATGTGGTAAGGTATGGTATTATATGGTATGGTATCACATGATATGGTATTGTATGATATAGTATGGTATGGCATGGTATAGTATAATATGATATGGTATGGTATGATATGGTATGATATGGTATGGTAAGGTAAGGTATGGTATGGTATGGTAGTGTTTGGTATTATATTGTATGGTATGGTATGATATGGTATGGTATGGAATGATATGATATGGTATGGTATGCTATGGTATGGTATGGTATGACATGGAAAAGTATGGTATGGTATGATATGGGTTGGAATGATATGCTATGGTATGGCATGGTATGATATAGTATGGTATGGTGTGGTATAGTATGGTATGGTATGGTATAGTATGATATGGTATGGTTTGGTATGGTATGGTATGATATGATATGGTATGATACCATATGGTATGGTATAGTATGGTATGGTATGGTATGGTATGGTATGGTATGGTATTATATGATGTGGTATAGTATGATATGGTATGGTATGGTATAGTATGGTATGGTATGGTATAGTATGGTACATTAAGGTATGTTATTGTATGTTATGGTATGGTATGGTATGGTATGGTATGGTATGGTATGGTGTGGTATGGTATGATATGATACGGTATAGTACAGTATGGTATGGCATGATGTTATATGGTATGGTATGATATGGTATGGTATGGTATGGTACAATATGGTATGGTATGATATGGTATGGTATGGTATGGTATGGTATGGTATGGTATGGTATGGTATGGTATGGTATGGTATGGTATGGTATGGTATGGTATGATATGGTATGATATGGCATGATACGGTATGGTATGGTATGGTATGGTATGGTATGGTATGGTATGGTATGGTATGGGATGGTATGGTATGATATAATATGGCATGGCATGGTATGGTATTATATGGTATGATATGGAATGGTATGGTATGGTATGGTATGGTATGGTATGGTATAATATGATAGAGTACGGTAGGGTATGGTATGGTTTGGTATGGTATGGTATGGTAGGGTATGGAATTGTATGGTATGCTATGCTGTGGTATGCTATGCTATGCTCTGCTATGGTATGATATGGCATTATATAGTATGGTAATGGTATGGTATGGTATGGTATGATTTGGAATGGTATGGTATGGTAAGGTATTGTATGGTATGGTATGGTATGGTATGGTATGGTATGGTATGGTATGGTATAATATGGCATGGTAGGGTATGGTATGATATGGTATGGTATGATATGGTATGGTATGGTATGGTATGGTAGGATATGGTATGGTATGGTATGGTATGGTATGGTATGGTATGGTATGGTATGGTATGGTATGGTATGGTATGGTATGATGTGCTATGCTATGGTATGGTATGGCATGAAATGGTATGGTAATGGTATGGTATGGTATGGTATGATTTGGTATGGTATGATATGGTATGGTATGGTATAGGATGGTATGGTATAGTATGGTATGATATGATATGGTATGGTATAGTTTGGTATGGTACGATATGATATGGCATGGTATGATATGGTAAGGTATCCTACTGCTTGGTGACTTTATTTAATGAGTAGTTGTGAATTTAGAAATCTTTGATTTGGTCCACATGTCCATTATCTATCATTTTCTTTAAACTCATTGAAACTTAGGAAAACCATTCTTGATTTCAATAAACGATCTTGCTTACTTTTTTAGTTTGGTAATTTTTACATTCCAGTTTGAAGAAATGGGATTTGTATTTGAACCAGGAGTATGTTTTATCAGGTGAAACTGACAGATCATACATAAATTATCCATATAGTCCTTCCAAACAACGTGGATGGATCTGTGCACGCGTTTGACATGAGATGATTACTGCATGTCAAGCGCACGCAGCGCTTCGTCCATGTAGTCGACGATTGGAACCATCATTCGGTGGTTTGAATTACCGGATCATACTCAATGTTATCTTTTTCTTACCTCTGGTCGGAACCACTCCGGACCATCCTGAATATTCTTCTTTCCAACAAGTCTCATACAACATGTTATACCTTAATTTTAATCTATACAATACTGAACTATTTTGGTGTTCATTTAAATTCATCAAAACCACTCATGTGGTACAATTCAACTAGATAAAAATAGTTAATATCAAAATCACCAGATAGTAGGATATGGCATGCTAGGATAGGGTATGGTAGGATAGGATATGTTAGGGTATTGTATGATGTGGTATGGTATAGTATGGTATGGTATGATATGGTATGATATGATATAGTATAGTATGGTATGGTATGCTATGGTATGGTATGGTATGTATGGTATGGTATGGTGTCGTATGATATGGTAGGACATGGTATGGTATGGTATGGTATGGTATGGTATGGTATGATATGGTATGATATGATATGGTATGGTATGGTATGATATGGATTAGTATGGTATTATTTTGTATGGTATGGTATGGTATGATATCGTATTCTAAGGCATGGTAATGTAAGGTAAGGTAAGGTATGGTATGGTATGGTATGGTATGGTATGGTATGGTATGGTATGATATGGTATAGTATGGTATAGTATGGTATGATATGGTATGGTATGGTATGGTATGGTATTATATGGTATGATATGATAAGGTATGATATGCTATGATATGATATACTATGGTATAGTAGCCATGCTCTGGCATGGTATTGTATGGTACAGTACAGTATGGTATGCTATGTCGTGATTTGTCTGGATCAATTCTAAATGTTCGGGTTGATGAATCATTTACAGACAATTTAAACCAGAACGGGATACACTAGCATGGAATAACATGTGGCGGACAAGATCCCTCTCTCCAAAGGGGGATAATATGGGACGGCAGACTCAAGTACCTCCGTCTACCAGACATTGTGATGTATCTTGCGGTTCTGTATCGGGTGCCACGGCTAGGGCGTATCGACTAGCATCATATTGTCCATACTGGGTGCATCCGTCTAGACCTCGTACTGCCTTCTAGTCGGGTCCCACGGCCATGAAGGTGCCCCTCGGAGATCCGGGGGCCGCACGGTATGAGAGGCGGCCATCTTCCGCCCGTGAGTCACGCTCCTTGAGAGGAGGAAGAGGGGGGAGAGGGGAGAGAGGGGAGCGATGGGAGTGTTCTAGCGGCGCTCAACCAGACAGACCCTCAGCTGAAGCCTTAGGCAGAATCTGCGTTCAAAGATTCGATGATTCACAGAATTCTGTAATTCATACTATTGTATTTCACTGCGTTCTTCATCATTTCTGAAGAAGCAGCAGATTCAGCAGATAACGAAGGAGTGGGAGCAGATACCTTTCGTGACCATGTCTCTCCTGATCCATCTTCCACTGTGACAGAAGGAGAACGAGTCTACTCTCCCATGTATGATATTGCAGATACAACAGCCTCATCAGCAGAAGCAGATGAAGAAGGTGATGCAACACCACTAGCAGCAGCAGTTGTGCTAGTTGCACTACGCCAGCCACCCGCTAACGCTCCAACACCAGGTCGGAGGTACCCTCTTATAATACGCTATAAGCCTGTTAAAATGGTAATTTTTGGATGTTGAAGAAACCAGAACATATGAACGTCGCAGTTGCAGCAGATTGAGATGAGCCATTTTCATACAAGGAGGCCATGAGTGCACCAGATGCAGCAGATTGGACGCAAGTCGTGAAGCAAGATATATAGTCGCAGCTAGACAACGGCATATGGGAGCTGACTGAGCGTCCACCTGGACGCAAGGTCATCAAGTGCAAGTGGGTGTTCTAGAAGAAGCAAGGAGCACATGGCAAACTAGAAACATACAAGGTTAGGCTGGTTGCAAAGGATTACTCGCGGCAAGAGGAGATCAACTACACATAAACTTTTACCCCTGTTGCAAAGTTTGCCTTAGTGCGTACACTCCTTTCTTATGCAGTAGCTGAGGACTTTGAGGTTCACCACATGGATGTCAAGATGGCATTCTTGAACGGTGACTTGGAGGAAGAGATCTACATGGAACAACTACAGGGGTTTGTCATGGATGGCCAGGAGCACCTGGTTTGCAAGCTACAGAAGTCGTTGTACGGCCTCAAGCAAGCATCGCGTGCTTGGAACCAGAAGTTGGATGCGACACTGCAGTGCATGGGGTTTGAGCACAACGAGTGTGACTACAACGTGTATCGCTTGCAGCATGAGGATGAGATCCTCATCATCATTGTCTATGTGGATGACATGCTCCTCCTTTCCAACTGCATATCTGCACTACATTAGTTCAAGGAGGCCATGTAGGAGCGCTTCAACTTGTGTGATCTCAGGGAGATGTCATACTTCCTTGGTATCCACATCAAGCATGACCGCATATTCAGCTCTCTTTTGCTACAACAGAGTCGCTACATCGAGGATGTCGTGCAGCGGTTCCGCGTAGCAGAGGCTAAATCCATCAATACACCATTAGAGACGCGGCAAAACCTCATGAGCTTCAGTGGAGAACCAGATGTAGCTAAGTGGAAGAAGTACCAGAGTGTCGTCGGCAGTCTCATGTACCTGATGGTGGCAACTAGGCCGGACCTCACACAGACTGTGAGCGCTGTGAGCTAGCACATGGCTAATCCCGGACCTGAGCACTAGAACCATCAATGTCACCATCACCTACAATGGCAACGACAAGAACATCATCAGCTACACAGACGCAGACTGGGCTTCAAACCCTGAGGACCACAAGTCCATTTCCGGACATGTGTTTCTCATGAATGGAGACGCCATCAGCTGGTGCAGTAAATGGCAAATGGTTGTGGCCACCTCGAGCACAGTAGTTGAGTACGTCTCTTTCAACTTTGGATCCAAGGAAGCAGCTTGGCTCTAGCCTCTCATGGCGGAGATGAGTGGAAGTGCAACAGTTCCAGTTCCCATGCGCGTCGACAAACAGAGCATAATTGTACTCGCCAAGAATCTTGAGCACCATGCTCGCACCAAGCGCATTGACATTGTCTATTACCTCATTAGGCACATGGTGCAGGAGGATTCTATCAAGCTGGAGCTCACTCCAACCAGCAAGCAGTTCATTGATTTCTACACCAAGCCAATGACCCGTGAGAAGCAGTAATTGTGCATAGCGGCATGTGGACTCAGCCCGCTTTGACTATGGAAAAGTGGGAGATTCGAAAAGGAGCCATCTGGCTCAGTTTCAGGTCCAGAGCAAGTTCCAGGAAGATACCAGATGCCTACCCCGATCGTCCATCCATTTCACCATTGGAAAGATCAGGTGGCAATTTGTCTATGGTCCAAGTTTGAGGCGGAACGAACGGTCATAGTGTTGGATATGGAGGAGAGAGGGAGCCTTGGAGCAGTGAGCATTAGGGACTGAAAGGCATCTCTTGTGCTGAAGAATGGTTGTTGAATCACTCAAAATGATGGAGTACATATAGAGTTAGAGCTTGGACAAGTCAGCCCTCTCACAAGCCACACCACTTAGACATGGAGGCTAAGGCTCACACACTAGAGTCCACAATCTCACACAAGGGAGGAAATCAGCCTAACAATCAGGCTGACCAGTCACACACGACTTAGAGAGCTAGAGAATGCTCTCATGGCACACTCCTAGTGGTCACATCACCCACAAACCCATGGAGAATCGCCATGTGTCCATGGGTAGCACATAAGGATCTCACCTCACCTAAAAAGCAAGGAGAAATACCTTTATCCTAGTCAGTACACTCTCACAAGGTAATCCTAAGACCAAGGACCTTTTTGGATATTTCTCCCATCAGGTCTTGACCCTGGACCTCTTGCCTTTTTCTTTTCTCAGGCTAAGGCATGGAGCCCCAGACATCGGCGGTCCATGACCCTTGAAACTTTGAAAATTTATATCTCCCAATCCGACAGTTGGATCGCCCTGAAACTTGAACTTTAGATAATTTGCCACCTGACCTTTCCAATGGTGAAGACGGATCGACGATCAGAGCAGGCATCTGGAAGTTTCCAGGAACTTGCTCCTGTGGACCTGAAATTGAGCCGGACGGCTCCTTTTCCCAACAATCTCCCACTTTGCCGCAGTCACAGTGGACTGAGTCCACATGCCTTCATGCAGAACTGCTGCTTCTCACGGATCACTGGCTTGGTGCAGAAATCAGCGGCCTGCCTGTTGGTTGGAGTAAACTCCAGCTTGATAGCACCCTCCTACACCATGTGCCAGATGAAGTGATATGCGATGTCAATGTGCTTGGTAAGTGCATGGTGCTCAGGATTCTTGGCGAGTGCGATTGCACTCTGGTTGTCGACGTGCACAGGGACTGGAACTGCTACACTCCCACTCATCTCCGCCATGAGACGCTGGAGCCAAACTGCTTCCTTGGCTCCAAAGCTGAGAGAGACGTACTCAGCTTCTGTGCTCGAGGTGGCCATGACCAATTGTCGCTTGCTGCACCAGCTGATGGTAACTCCATTCATGAGAAAGACATGTCTAGAGATGGACTTGCAGGTCTCAGGATTTGAAGCCCAATTTGGATCTGTGTAGCCAATGATGCTGTTGTTGTTGCCGTTGTAGGTGATGCCGACGTTGATGGTTCCAGCAAGGTAGCGGAAGATCCGCTTTACTGCCTTCTGGTGCTATGGTCCGGGATTAGCCATGTGCTGGCTCACAGCGCTCACAACCTGTGCGAGGTCCGGCCTGGTTGCCACCATCAGGTACATAAGACTGCCGACGGCGCTCTGGTACTTCTGCCGCTCAGCTGCATCTGCTTCTCCAGCGGAGAAGCAGATGCAGCGTTTCGGCATGGCAGAGGCCAAACCCATCGGCTCAGCTGCATCTGCTTCTCCGCTGAAGCTCACGGGGTACTGCCGCGTCTCCAGCGGCGTGCCGATGGGTTTGGCCTCTGCCATGCCGAAACGCTGCATGATGTCATTGATGTAGCGACTCTGCTGTAGCGAGAGAGTGCGTGATTTGCGGTCACGCGTGATTTGGATGCCAAGGAAGTATGACGCCTCCCCGAGATCAAACATCTGGAAGCGCTCATGCATGGCCTCCTTGATGTCCTGCAGTGCAGACATGCTATTGCAAAGGAGGAGCATGTCATCCACATAGACAATGATGATGAGGATCTCATGCTCATGCTGCTAGCGATAGACGCTATAATCACACTCGCTGCGCTCAAACCCCATGCACTGCAACGCTGCATCCAACTTCTGGTTCCAAGCACGCGACGCTTGCTTCAGGTTGTACAGCGACTTTTGCAGCTTGCAAACCAGGTGCTCCTAGCCATCCATGACGAACCCCTCCGGCTGCTCCATGTAGATCTCCTCCTCCAAGTCACCATTCAAGAATGCCATCTTGACATCCATGTGGTGAACCTCAAAGTCCTCAGCTGCTGCATAAGAGGGGAGCGTGCGCACAGAGGCAAACTTTGCAACATGGGAAAAGTTTCTGTGTAGTCGATGCCCTCCTCATGCGAGTAGCCCTTGGCGACCAGCCTTGCCTTGTACTTTTCCAGGTTACCAGCTGCTCCCCGCTTCTTCTTAAACACCCACTTGCACTTGATCACCTTACGTCCAGGTGGACGCTCAGTCAGCTCCTATGTGCCGTTGTCTAGCTGCGACTGTATCTCCTTCAGTACGGCTTGCACCCAATCTGCTGCATCCGGTGCAGCCATGGCCTCCTTGTATGACATTGGCTCATCTGAATCTACTGCAACTGCGATGTTCATCTGTTCTAGTTTCTGCAAAATCCAGAAATGGCCGCGCTCACCGAGCTTGTAACGCACCCTAAGAGGGTACCTGCGACCTGGTGCTGGAGCGTTAGCGGGCGGCTGGCGCGGTGGTGCTGGCACAACTGCTACTGGTGGTGGAGCTACATCTCCCTCCTCTGCTTGTGCCGATGAGGCTGTTGTATCTGCTGCATCAGACATGGGAGAGTAGAGTGGTTCTCCTACTGTCACAGTGGAGGAAGGATCGGGAGAGACTGGGTCAGGAAGGATTTCTGCTCCCACTATCTCCACAGCTGTTGGTTCTGCTGCCTCTTCACAGATAATGTTGGTGCCGATGACGTTGCTCTCGTTGAAGACGACATCCCTGGAGATGATGACGTGGCCTGTATCCCTCTCATAGAGGCGATAGGCTTTGCTTGCCACGTCGTAGCCAATCATCAGCATCTGCGCTCTCTTTGCGTCCCGTTTCTGTGCTTCTCCTTGGGCACGTGCATGTGTGCCAGGCTACCAAATACTCAGAGATGACCCACGCTCGGTTTCTTGCCAAACCATGCCTCGTACGGTGTCATCTGCTCGAGCGCCTTAGTTGGACACCGGTACTTGATGTAGACCGCAGTGCTCACGGCTTCAGCCCATACGTCGTAGGTCAGCCGAACCGCGTGTAGCATGGAGCGCGCCGACTCCACAATGGTACGGTTGGCGCGTTCTGCTACATCGTTCTTTTGCGGCGAGTACGGTGCGGTACACTGGGCCTTGATGCCAGCTACTGCAAGGTAGTCGTGGAGCTCCTTTCTCAGGTACTCTCCACCGCGATCGCTCCACAGCGCCTTGATCTTCTTGCCAGTCTGGTTCTCCACCATGGCCTTGAACTCCTTGAATCTGTCAAAGCACTGGTCCTTGGAAGGAAGGAAGTACACAACAGTGTAACGGCTGAAATCATCAATGAAGGTTAGGAAATACCTAGAGCCTCCAAAGGTCTGGGTCTGCATCGGTCCGCACAAGTCCGTGTGGACCAGCTTCAACACCTCATTTGCACGCTCCCCTGCTTTAGAGAACGCCTCCCGGTGCTGCTTCCCCTCCAAACAGCCGATGCACAACTGCTGCTCAAAGTTAGAGATGGTAGGCAGGTCACGCACCATCTGCTTTGCTTGAAGCTGCTGCAAGTCGCGCAAGCCGATGTGGCCGTAGCGCACATGCCAGATCTCGCCATCTGTCACCTGCACCACTGTTGCAAGACTCTGCTCACGCGGGATCTTGGTGGCCCTCTGCGGGCGGTACATGTCGTCCTCCTTCACCAACCTGGCCAACTCCTCTCCTGTATCCTTGTTGAGGATGTAGCCAAAGTCATCATCGAAGACGACGCGCAGTCCTCTGTTTGTAAGAGAGGAGACTGAGAGGAGGTTGAATGCAGCATGAGGAACATACAGCACGCCATGGAACACTCCCAGTTCAATGCCACGTGGGGTCTCCAACCACTTCTCCACAATCATAATCCCCTCAGCATACACCACCCGATCATTTCCCATAGCGATAGGACGGGGAGGGATGGACAGCAGCTGCGTAAACCACTCCTTGTGATGTTTGAGGCTCTTGGTATACCTTGAGTCCTTGTACCATGCGAGATCCGCCTTCTCCACCTGCGACATGTCAGACTTAGCTATGAAGAGACGGTCGCGCACCTCCTTGGCCACATTCATGTTGCCAAAGTGGCGTACACCAGCCTGGTTTTGCTGTTGCTGACGGTGGTTTGATTGCTACTGCTGCTGTTGCTGCTTTTGCTGCTGCTGCTGCTCCTTTTGGTCCCTCTTGAGCTTGAAGCACTCCTTTTTGTAGTGTCCCTCTTTCTGGCAGTAGTGGCATTTGCCTTTCTTTTTGCCTCTCTGCTGCCCAGACTGCTGTTGCTGCTGCTGGTCGCGTGAGCTCGTGGCCACAAAAGCTGCTTTACCGCTGCCGCCGCCATTGCGTTTTACTACATTATGACGCAATTCCACCTGCACCAGGTGTGTGCAGATGAAGTCAAGGTCGAGAGTTGAATGGCACTCCAGCGTCTCTCGCACCGTGTCGTAGCTTGTTAGGAGTCCCCTCAGCAAGAGGAGGATGAAACGCGTCTCTTTCACATGGTTGCCGGCCGCTCTCAGCTGCTTTGCCAGCTCCTTTGCCCTATCCAGGTACGCCTCCATCCCTTCACCACCCAGCATTTTCAGGGCCATCATCTTTTCCTCCAAAAACATGAAGAATGTAGGATCCTTGCTCTCATACTTCTTGCAGAACGTGTCCCATCCATCCTTTGCAGTAGCCTTGTCACTCACGTACTGAAGATGCGAGTTAGAGATAGTGTTGACAAGCAACCTGTAGGCCTGCCTGTCCTTCTTCTTCCACTCCTCATACGCCGCTGGTACAGCTGCAGAAGAACCCGCATCAGCTACATCCTTTTGCGGCGTCTTCCCCGCCACCTCCTGCGCTGCGGTGATGCCTTTTGCCTGTGGAACTGGAGCCGGCTTGTCGCCGCTCACCACCTCCCACAAGCCCTACTCCTCCAAAAGGAGGCGGGTACAGATCTTCCAAAACATGAAGTTGGCGCACCCCTCCAGCCTCTCCAAAGACTGGGCTACTGTACAACGCCAGCTGCTGCAATTTTGAGCCTTGGTGATGCTTAGTGCTGGCCTTGGATGGCGGCGCTACCCCTGCTTCTGCTGCTGCTTCTGCCAGAAATCTGTCTGACAGAAAATGGACTGTAGATGCCAGCAGACAAAAAAATTGGGAAAATGGAACCCACCACTGGAAAATTCAGCTCAAAACCTGTCAGATCGACCCATAAAACAGGGTCATCAACAGGGGACTTTGAAAAATATGACCTCTTCAAAACAGGGTATGCTTCTGCTCCTTCTCCAACTCAGACCAGCCAGCTTCTAAACGGCGTTTCTCTCAAACGAATCAATTTAATGCAAAGATTTTTGCACCAATGGAAAGATTAGGAAAAACACTACAATTCGCATGTGCCACTTTTTAAATTTGACAAAGAAACAAGATAGTTATGGTCATCACAAGGCGACAGTCTTACTCATAGAGAAGAGTGTAGCCCTGGCTGACCTCGTTTTGAGCATAACTCTCAATCCGACCGTTGGATCTTCGTGATTTTGGGCTTGTTGCAAAGCTTGTCTCATGAACTTGACGATCCAGTGCTCTATTGTCAAATTTGGTCAAGGTTTGACCCCCCAACCTGTCACTCTCAAAGTGACGGCCTGTGCTGGCTGAATCTGGCAGAATCTGGCTCTGATACGAAATGTTGGATATGGAGGAGAGAGGGAGCCTTGGAGCAGCGAGCATATGGGACTGGAAGGCCATCACTTGTGCTGAAGAATGGTTGTTGAATCACTCAAATTGATGGAGTACATATAGAGATAGACCTTGGGCAAGTCAGCCCTCTTACAAGCCACATCACTTAGCCATGGAGGCTAAGGCTCACACACTATAGTCCACAATCTCACACAAGGGAGGAAATCAGCCTAACAATCAGGCTGACCAGCCACACACGACCTAGAGAGCTAGAGAATGCTCTCATGGCATACTCCTAGTGGTCACATAACCCACAATCCCATGGAGAATCGCCATGTGTCCATGGCTAGCACACAAGGATCTCACCTCACCTAAAAAGTAAGGAGAGGTACCTTTATCCTAGTCAGCACACTCTGACAAGGCAATCCTAAGACCAAGGACCTTTTTGGATATTTCTCCCATCAGGTCTTGACCCTGGACCTCTTGCCTTTTCCTTTTCTCAGGCTAAGGCATGGAGCCACCACCCATGGCCACCCAGACATCGGCGGTCCATGACCCCTGAAACTTCGAAATTTCATATCTCCCAATCCGACCATTGGATCGGCCTGAAACTTGGACTGTAGATAATTTGCCATATGCTCTTTCTAATGGTGTAGACAGATTGACGGTCGGAGCAAGCATCTGGAACTTTCCTGGAACTTGCTCCTGTGGACCTGAAATTGAACCGGACGGCTCCTTTTCCCAACACATAGACAGCCGATATCTGGGTGACCATGGGTGACGGCTTCATGTGAGGTGAGATTCTTGTATGCTAGCCATGGACACATGATGATTCTCCATGAGATTTTGGGTGATGTAACCACTAGAAGTGTGCCATGAGAGCATTCTCTAGCTCTCTAGGTCGTGTGTGACCGGTCAGCCTGATTTCTAGGCTGATTGCCTCTCTTGTGTGAGATTGCGGACTCTAGTGTGTGAGCCTTAGCCTCCATGGCTAAGTGGTGAGGCTTGTGAAACGGCTGACTTGCCCCAGCTCTAAGTCAAAATGTACTCCATTAATTTGAGTCATTTAATAACCATTCTTCAGCATTACTGATGCCCTTTCTGTCCCACATGCTTACTGCTCCAAGGCTTCCTCTCTCCTCCAAATCAATATTTGTATGGTGTGGTACGATATGGTAAGTTACAAGTATGGTATGATATGGTATGATATACTTTGATATGGTATGGAATAGTATGGAAAAGTATGGTATGTTATGATATGGTATGATATAGCATGGAATGGTATGGTATGGTATGGTATGGTATGGTATGTTATGATATGGTATGATATGATATGGTATGGTATGGTATGGTATGGTAAGATATGATATGACATGATATGGTATGGTATGGTATGATATGGTATGGTATAGTAAGGTATGGTATGGTATGGTATGGTATGGTATGGTATGGTAT
>SZWC01008532.1:100026-116119 GCA_023375785.1 Penium margaritaceum
GTATGGTATGGTATGGTATGGTATGGTATGGTATGATATGGTATGGTATAGTAAGGTATGGTATGGTATGGTATGGTATGGTATGGTATGGTATGGTATGGTATGGTATGGTATGGTATGGTATGGTATGGTATGGTATGGTATGGTGTGATATGATATAGTATGGTATGGTATGGTATGGTATGGTATGGTATGATATGGTATGGTATGGTAGGCGGTGGTATGCTATGGCATGGTATGTTATGGAATGGTGTGGTATGGTATGGTATGGTATAGTATGATATGGTATAACATGATATGGTATGATATGCTATGGTATAGTATGGTATAGTATGGTATGGTATGACATGGTATTGTATGATATGATATGGTATGGTATGGTATGGTATGATATGGTATGGTATGATATGTTATACTATGGCATGGTACAATATGTTATAATATGGTATGGAATCATATAGTATGGTATGGCATGGCATGACATGGTATGGTATGGCATGATATGATATGGTATGATATGGTATGGTATGGTATTGTATGATATGATATAGTATGGTATGGTATGGTATGGTATGGTATGGTATGGTAAGGAATAATATGATATAGTATGATGTGGTGTTATATGGTATAGTATGGTATGGTATGATATAGTATGATATAGCATTAGTCTCAGAACATGAATTGGACATTTTTTCCAAGTCTAGATATCAAGACCGCCATTGTACCCTCTCACTTGGGGTCTTCAAAGGTCAGTGCTAATAATTGGCGGATGGTATCTGATCCCATAGCTGTCCTTGGTTGCATGGATACTACACTGCTACCTGGCCGTGACGCGTTGCTGTCACTGACGTGGTTGGGGAGAGGCGAACGTGCGGTAAGTATTGTCCCAATCAGCGGAGGAGGGGAACCTGTAACTTTGCGCTGCGGCATGACACGGCTGGAACTGCTCCACCAACGCTCGCGAGTGAAGCTATAAACCACTGTGTTCAGGTCGGATGAACCAAATGCTGCCCTACGTTCTTGAACCACAGACCTGTGGACTCAAACTTTGAAGTTGTATCCATTGCGCCAAGCAGTGGATATGGTATGGTCTGATATGGTATGATATGGTATGGTATGATATGGTATAGTATGGTGTGCTATGGCATGGTATGATATGGTATGATATGGTATGATATTGTATGGTAAGTATGATGTGATTGGATATAATATGATATGGTATGGTAAGGTATGGTATGTTATGATATGGTATGATATAGTATGGAATGGTATGGTATTTTATGGTATGATATAATATGGTATGATATGATACGGTATGTTATGGTATAGTATGGTATTGTTTGGTAAGGTATGGTATGGTATGGAATGGTATGATATGATATGGTATGGTATGGTATAATGGTATGGTATGGTATAGTATGGTTTGGTATGGTTTCATGTAGTCTGGTATGGTATAGTATGGTATGGTATGGTATCGTATGATATGGTATGATATGATATATTATGATATGATATGATATGGTTTGGTATAGTATAATATGGTATGGTTTGGTATGGTATAGTATGGTATGGTATGGTATAATATGATATGGTATGGTATGGTATGGTACGATATGGTATGTTATGGTATGGTATGGTATGGTATGGTATAGTGTGGTATTATATGGTATGATATGGCATGGTATGGTCTGGTATTATATGATAATGTATGGTATGGAATGGTATGGTATGGCACGGTATGGTATGGTATGATATGATATGCTATGGTATGGTGTGGTATGGTATGGTAACGTATGGTATGGTATGGTACGGTATGGTATGGTATGGTATGGTATAGCACGGTATGATATGGTATGGTATGGTATGGTATGGTATGGTATGGTATGGTATGGTATAGTATAGTATGATATGGTATGGTATGGTATGATATGATATGCTATGGTATGGTATGATATGGTATGATATGGTATGGTACGGTATAGTATGATATGGTATGGTATGGTATGGTATAGTATGGTATGATATGGTATAGTATGGCATGGCATGATATGGCATATTATGATATGATATGACATGGTATGGTATTGTATGATATGGTATGATATGGTATGGTATGGTATGGTATGGTATGGTATGGTATGGTACAGAATGGTATGGTATAGTATGGTATGATATGGTATGCAATGGTATGGTATGGTATGGTATGGTGAGGTATTGTTTGTTATGTTATTGTATGGTATGGTATGGTATGGTATGGTATGGTATGGTATAGTTCTGTATGATCCAGTTTGGTATGGTATGGTACGGTATGGTATGGTATGGTATGGTATTGTATCGTATGGTATGGTATAGTATGATATGATATGATATGATATGATATGATATGATATGGTATGGTGAAGTATGGTATGACATGGTAGGGTGTGGTATGTTATGGTATGATATGGTATGATATGGTATGGTATGGTATTGTATGGTATGGTATGGTTTGGTATGGTATGATAGGGTATAGTATGGTATGGTGTCGTGTGGTATGGCATGGTATGGTATGGTGTGGTATTGTATGGTAGGGTATGGTATGGTGTGGTATGGTGTGGAATGGTGTGGTATGGTATGACTTGGTATGGTATGGTATAGTATGATAGGATATGGTATGGTATGGTATGGTATGGTAGAATATGATATGGTATGGTATGATATGGTAAGATATGGTATGGTATGATATGTTTGGTATGGTATGGTATGATATGGTATGGTATGGTATGATATGATATGATATGATTCATCATAATATGGTATGGTATGGTGTAGTATGGTATGATATCGTCTGATGTGGCATGGTAATGGTATGGTATGGTATGATATGGTATGGCATGACATGGTATGGTGTGGTTGGTATGATATAGTATGACATGGTATGATATGGTATGCTATGATATGCTACAGTATGATATGGTATGATATAGTATTGTATGGTATGATATGGTATGGTATAATATCGTTTGATATGGTATGGTATGATATTGTATGGTATGGTTTGGTTTGGTATGGTCTAGTATGATATGGTTTAGTTTGTTATGGTATAATAAGATATGATATGATATGGTATGGTATGGTATAATATGATATGGTATGAAATGATATGATATGATATAGTATGATATGGTAATATATAGTGTGGTATAGTATGGTATGGTATGGTATGATATAGTATGACATAGTAATATATAATATCGTATGGTATGGTATGGTATGATATGGTATGGTATGGTATGGTATGGTATGGTATGGTATGGTATGATATTGTATGGTATCGTATGGTATGGCATGGTGTCCTATGATATGTTTTGGTATGGTATGATATGGTGTGGTATGATATGGTATGGTATCGTATGATATGGCATGATATGGTATGGTATGGTATGCTATGATGTGGTAATTTATAGTATGGTATGGTATAGTATGGCATGATATGTTATGGTATAATATGGTATGGTATGGTGTGATATGGTATGGAATGGTTTGTTATTGTATGGTATGGTGTGGTACGATATGATATGATATGGTATTGTATGATATGATATGGTATGGTATGGTATGGTGTGGTATGGTTTGGTATGGTGTGCTATGGTATTATATGGTATGGTATGATATAGTATAGTATGATATCGTATGATATGATATGGTACGGTATAGTATGGTGTGATATGACATGGTATAATATGTTATGATATGATATGAACTTATATGGTATGGTATGGCATGGTATGGCATGGTATGGCATGGCATGGCATGGTATGATATGGTATGATATGGTATAATATGGTCTTGTATGGTATGGTATGGTATGGTATGGCATGGTATGACACGTTATGATATGGTAGGATATGGTATGGTATGATATGGTATGGTATGGTATGATATGGTTTTATATGGCATGGTATGGAACGTTATGATATGGTAGGATGTGGTATGGTATGGTATGGTATGATATGGTATGGTGTGGTGTGGTATGGTATGGTATGATATGGTATGGAATAGTATGGTATAGTATGGTATGTTATGGTATGGTATGGTATGGTATGGTATGGTATGGTATGGTATGGTATGGTATGGTATGGTATGGTGTGGTATGGTATGGTATGGTATGGTATGGTATGGTATGGTATGGTACGGTATGATATGCTTTGATATGGTATGGTATGGTATGGTATGGTAAGGTATGATATGGTATGGTATGATATGGTATGGTATGCTAAGGTATGGTATGTTATGATATGGTATAGTATAGTATCGTATGGTATGGTCTGATATGGTATGGTTTGGTATGGCATGGTATCATATGGTGTGGTATGGTGTGGTATGGTATGGTATGGTATCAGATAGTATGGTATGGTATGATATGGTATGGTATGGATGGTATGGTATGGTATGATGTGGTATGGTATGGTATGGTATGGTATGGTATGATATGATATCGTATGCAATGGTATGATATGGTATGATATGGTATGGTATGGTATGGTATGATATGGTATGGTATGGTATGGTATGGTATGGTATGGTATGGTATGGTATGGTATGGTATGGTATGGTATGGTGGGTATGGTATGGTAATGTTTGGTATGGTACGGTATGATATGGTATGGTATAGTATGAAACGGTATGATATGCTATGGTATACTATGGTATGGTATGATATGGTGTAGTATGGTATGGTATAGCATGGTATAATATGTTATAAAAATGGTATGGAATCATATGGTATGTTATGGTATGGCATGACATGGTATGGTCTGGTATGGTATGGTATGATACGGTATGATATGGTATGGTATTGTATGGTATGATGTGGTATGGTATGGTATGATATGGTATGATATGGTATGATGTGGTATGATATGGTATAATATGGTATGGTATAGTATGATATAGTATGGTATGGCTTGTTATGCTATGGTATGATATGGTATGGTATGATATGGTATGGTATGATTTGATATAATATGGTATGGTGTGGTATGGCATGGAATGATATGGTATGATATGGTATGATATGGTATGATATGATATAGTATGATTAGATATAATATGGTATGGTATAGTAAGGTATGGTATGTTATGGTATGGTATGATATAGTATGGGATTGCATGGTATGGTATGATATGATATGGTATGATATGGTATGGTATGGTATGGTATCGTATGCTATGGTATGGTATGGTATTGTACGGTATGGTATGGTATGGTATGGTATGGTATGATATGGTATGGTATGGTAGGATATGGTATGGTATGGTATGATATGATAGGGTATGGTATGGTATGGTTTGGTGTGGTATGGTCTAGTATGGTATGGTAAAGTATAGTATGGTATAGTATGGTATGGTATGGTATCATATGAGAGGGTATGGTATGGTATGATTTGGTTTTGTATGGTATGGTCTAGTATGATATGGTATAGTATGATATGGTATGGTAAGGTATGGCATGGTATGGTATTGTATGACATGGTATGGTATGGTATGGTCTGATATAGTATGGTATGGTATGGTATGGTATGGTATGGTATGGCATGGTATGGTATGGTATGGTATGGTATGGTATGGTATGGTATGGTATGTTATGATATGGTATGATATGCTATGGTATGGTATGGTATGGTATGGTAGAGTATGGTATGATATGGTATGGTATGATGTGAGATGCTCTGGTAGGTTATGGCCTGGTATGATAGGTATGGTATGGTATGATATGGTATGATATGGTAGGATATGGTATGATATATTATGGTATGTTATGGTATAGTATGGTGTGGTATGGTATGGTATTATATGGTATGGTATGGTATTATATGGTAAGGATTGATATCGTATGGTATGGTATGGTATGATATGGTGTGGTATAGTATGATATGATATGGTATGGTATGGTATGATATGGTATCATATGATATTATGTGGTATGGTATGACACAATGTTAAAATATGGTATGATATTGTATCGTATGGTATGGTATGGTATTGTATGGTATAGTTTGGTATGGTATGGTATGATATGATATGATATAGCATAGTATGATATGGTAACGTATGGTATGGTATAGTATTGTATGGTATGATATGGTATGGTATGGTATGGTATGGTATGGTATGGTATGGTATGGTATGGTATGGCATGGTATGCTATGATATGTTTTGGTATGGTATGATATGGTATGGTATGGTATGGTATGGTATGATATGGTATGGTATGCTATTGTATGGTATTTTAATGTATGGTATGGTGTGGTATGGTATGGTATGGTTAGGTATAGTATGATATGGTATGGTACAGTACGAGATGGTATGATATGGTATGGTACAATATAGTATGGTATGGTATGATATTGTATGGTATGGTAAGATATGAAAAGACATGATATGGTGTGGTATGGTATGGTATGCTTATGGTATGGTATGGTATGATATGGTATGGTATGCTATGGTATGGTGTGGTATGGTATGGTATAATATGGTATGGTATGGCATGGTATGATATAGTATAGTATGATATGATATAGTGTCGTATGGTATGGTATGGTATGGTATGGTATGGTATGGTATGGTATGGTATGGTATGGTATGGTATGGTTTAGCATGGTATGGTAGGCTATGGAAAGGTATGGTATGGTATGGTATGGTATGGTGGTATGATATTGTATAATATGGTATGGTATGGTTTTGTATGGTATGGTATGGTATGGTATAGTATGGTATGGTATTGTATGGTATCGTATGGTATGGTATGGTATGGTATCGTATGATATGGTATGATATGATATTGTATGGTGCGATATTCTTTGGTATGGTATGGTCTGGTATTGTATGGTATGGTATGGTATGATATGCTATGATATCGTATGATATGGTATGATATGTGATGGTTTGTTATGGTATGGTATTGTGTGGTATGATATGGCATTATATGGTATGGTATGGTATTGTATGCTAAGAAATGGTATGGTACGGAAACGTATGGTATGGCATAGTATGGTATGGTATGGTCTGGTATGGTGTGGTATAAAATGATATGATATAGTTGGTATGATATGGTATCATATGATATGATATGGTATAGTATGGTATGATATTGTATAATGTTATGGTATGGTATGATAACATATGGTATGATATGGTATGGTATGTTATGGAATGGTATGGTATGGCATGGTATGCTATGATATGTTTTGGTATGGTATGATATGTTATGATATGATATGGTATGGTATGGTATGGTATGGTATTGTATGGTATGGTATGGTATGATATGGTATGTTATGGTATGGTATTATATGGTATGGTATGGTATAGCATGATATGGTATGCTATCTTATAATATGGTATGGATTTATATCGTATGGTATGGTATGGTATGGTATGATGCGATATGATATGATATGATATGATATGATATGATATTGTATGATATGGTATGGTATGGTATGGTACGATATAACATGGTATGGTACAATATGATATGGTATGGTATGGTATGGTATGGTGTGGTATGGTATGGTGTGGTATGGTATGGTATAGTATAGTATGGTATGGTATGATATTGTATGGTACAGTATAGTATGGTATGGTATGGTATGATATCGCATGGTATAATATGTTATAATATGGTATGGATTTATGTGGTATGATATGGCATGGCATGGCATTGTATGATATGATATGATATGGTATGGTATTATATGATATGATATGGTATGGTATGAAATGATATGATATGGTATGGTATGGTATGGTATGCTTTGAGTTGGTATGATATAATATGATATGGTACAGTATGGTATGGTATGGTATGGCATGGCATAGCAAGGTATGGTATGTTATGGTATGGTAGGATGTGGTATGGTATGATATGGTATGGTATGATATGATATGGTATGATATGGTGTGGTATGGCATGGTATGGTATGGTATGGAATAGTATGGTATGGTATGGTATGTTATGGTATGGTATGTTATGGTATGGTATGGTATGATATGGTATGATATGGTATGGTATGCTTTGATATGGTATGGTATAATATGATAAGGTATGGTATGTTATGGTGTTGTATGGTATAGTGTAGTATGATATGGTATGGTATGGTTATGGTATGGTATGGTATGTTATGGTATGGTATGATATGGTATGTTGTGGTATGGTATGGTATGGTATAGCATGGTATGGTATGGTATGGTATGGTATGGTAAGATATGATATGACATGATATGATATGTATGGTATGCTATGATATGGGATGGTATGTATGGTATGGTATGATATGGCATGGTATGATATAGAATGGTATGATATGGTATGGTATGGTATGGTATGGTATGGTGTGGTATGGTATGGTATGGTATTGTATGGCATGGTATGATACAGTATGGTATGATATGGTATGATATGGTATGGTATGGTATGGTATGGTATGATATGGTATGGTATGGTATGGTATGATATGGTATAATATGCTATGGTATAGTATGGTATGATGTCGTTTGGTATGGTATGGTATGATATGATATGGTATGATGTAGTTTGATATGGTATAGTTTGGTATGGTATGATATGATATGGTATGATATGGCATGGTATGGCTTGTTATGGTATGGTATGATGTGGTATGGAATGGTTTGGTATGATATGGTATGGTATGGTATGAGGTGGTCAGGCCGTCACTTGGAAAGTGACGGGTCAGGGTCAAACCTTAACCAAATTTGAAGATGGACAACTGGATCTTCAATTTAACGAGACAACCTTTCCAAGGAGCCCAAGATCGTTAATATCCAACGGTTGGATTGAGAGTTATACTGAAAACGAGGTTGACCAGAAGCATATCCTGTTTTCAAGATGGCATATCTTGCAAAATCCCCATATTATGACCCTGTTTTATGGGTCGATCGAAAAGGTCTTCAGCTGAATTTACCAGTGACGGGCTCAGTTTTTTCAAATTCCCAGTCTGCTGGCATCTATAGTCCATTTTCCATCAGACAGATTTCTGGCATGAGCAATAGCATAAACAAGGGTAGCGCCGCCACCCAAGGGCAGGGTTGAGCATCACCAAAGCTCAAACTGGCAGCACCAGGCGTGGTCAAAGCAGCCCAGCCCTTGGAGAGGCTGGAAAGACTCGCCAACTTCACCTTTTGGAAGATCCGTACCCGCCTTCTTTTGGAGGAGAGCATTTGTGGGAGGTGGTGAGCAGCGACGACTGCGCTCTGCTTCCACACGCAAAAGGCATTACCGCAGCACAGGTGGTGGCGGGAATGACGACGCAGAAGGGTACATCCAATGTAGGTTCATTTGCTTTTGCTCCAGCGGCGTATAAGGAGTGGAAAAAGAAAGACAGGCAAGTCTACAGCTTGCTTGTCAACAACATCTCCAACTTGCATCTCCAGTACGTGAGTGATAAGGCTACTGCAATCGAGGGATGGGACACATTGTGCAAGAAGTATGAGAACAAGGACCCTGCATTCATCATGCTTTTGGAGGATAAGATGATGGCACTATAAATGCATAGTATCGAAGGGATGGACAGGGCAAAGGAGCTCGCGAAGCAGCTGAGAGCGGCCAGCAACCTTGTAGAAGAGACATGGTTCATCTGTACCTTGTTGAGGGGACTCCCAACCAGCTACGACACGGTGTGAGAGAACCAGGAGTACCAGCCAACTCTCGACCTCAACTTCATCTGTACACACCTGGTGCAGGTTGAATTGTGTCACAATGCAGCAAAGCACAAAGGCGATGGCAACGGTGAAGCAGCTTTTGTGGCCACGAGCTCACACAACCAGCAGCAAGAGCAGTAGCCAAGGTAGCAGAGAGGCAAAAAGAACGGCAAATGCCACTACTACCAGAAAGAGAGACACTACAAAAAAAGGTCTTTCAAGCTCAAGAGGGACCAGAAGGAGCAGCAGCAGTAGTAGCAAAAGCAGTAGTCTCCACATCAACAACAGTAGAAGCAATCACAACAGCGTCAGTAGCAGCAGCAACAACAGCAAAACCAGGCTAGTGTGCACCTTTTTGGCAACATGAATGTGGCCAAGGAGGTGCGTGACCGTCTCTTCATGGCGAAGTCCAACATGTCACAGGTGGAGAAGGCGGTATTGGATCTAAAGGAGAGAGGAAGTCTTGGAGCAACGAGCACGTGGGACTGAAAGAGCATTACGTGTGCTGAAGAATGATTGTTGAATCACTCAAAATGATGGAGTACATGTCAAGCTAGAGCCTGGGCAAGTCAGCCCTCTGAGAAGCAACACCACTTAGCCATAGAGACTAAGGCTCACACACTAGAGTCCACAATCTCACACAAGGGAGGAAATCAGCCTAACAATCATGCTGACCAGTCACACATGGCCTACAGAGCTAGAGAATGTTCTCATGGCACACTCCTAGTGGTCACATCACCCATAAACCCATGGAGAATTGCCATGTGTCCATGACTAGCACACAAGGATCTCACCTCACCTAAAAAGCAAGGAGAGGTACCTTTATCCTTGTCAGCACACTCTAGCAGGGCAATCCTAAGACCAAGGACCGTTTTGGATATTTCTCCCATGAGGTCTTGACCCTAGACCTCTTGCCCTTTTCTTTTCTCAGGCTAAGGCATGGAGCCATCACCCATGGCCACCCAGACATCGGCGGTCCATGACCCCGGAAACTTCAAAAATTCATATCTCCCAATGCAACTGTTGTATCGGCCTGAAACTTTGAACGTAGATTATTTGCCACCTAGATTGACGATTGAAGCATGAATCTGGTAGTTTCTTGGAACTTGCTCTTGTGGACCTGAAACTGAGCCGGATGGCTCCTTTCCCAACAATCACCCATTTTGCCGCAGTCAGAGTGGGCTGAGTCCACATGCCTTCATGCATAACTGCTGCTTCTCACAGGTCACTGGCTTGGTGCATAAATCAGCGACCTGCTTGCTGGATGGAGTAAACTCCAGCTTGATAGCACCCTACTGTACCATGTGCCTGATGAAGTGATATGCGGTGTCAATGTGCTTGGTACGTGCATGGTGCTCAGGATTCTTTGCGAGTGCGATTGCGCTCTAGTTGTCGACGCGTACAGGAACTGGAATTGCTACACTCCCACTCATCTCTGCCATGAGACGTTGAGCCAAACTGCTTTCCTTACTCCAAAACTAAGAGAGACGTACTCAGCTTCCGTGCTTGAGGTGGCCACGAACACCTGGCGCTTGCTGCACCAGCTGATGACCCCACCATTCATGAGGAATACATGTCCAGAGATGGACTTGCGGTCCTCAGGGTTTGAAGCCCAATCTGCGTCTGCATAGCCGATGATGTTGTTGTCGTTGCCGTTGTACGTGATCCCGATGTCGATGGTTCCAACAAGGTAGCAAAAGATCCGTTTCACTGCCTTCTGGTGCTCAGGTCCGGGGGTTGCCATGTGCTAGCTCACAACACTCACAACCTGTGCAAGGTCCGGCCTGGTTGCCACCATCAGGTACATGAGACTGCCGACGGCGCTCTGGTACTTCTGCCGCTCAGCTGCATCCGCTTCTCCATTTAAGCTCACGAGGTACTCCCGCGTCTCCAGCGACGTGCCGATGGATTTAGCCTCTGCCATGCCAAACCGCTGCAAGACATCCTTGATGTAGTGGCTGTGCTGCAGCGAGAGAGAGCGTGATTTGCAGTCACGCGTGATCTTGATACCGAGGAAGTATGATGCCTCCCAGAGATGAGACATTTCAAAGCGCTCTTGCATGGCCTTCTTGAACTCCTGTAGTGCAAACATGCTGTTGGAAAGGAGGAGCATGTCATCCACATAGACAATGATGATGAGGATCTCATACTCATGCTGCGAGCGATACATGCTGTACTCACACTCGCTGCGCTCAAACCCCATGCACTGCAGCGCCGCAACCAACTTCAGGTTCCAAGCACGGGACGCTTGCTTGAGGACGTACAGCGAATCTTGGAGCTTGCAAACCAGGTGCTCCTGGCCATCCATGACAAACCCGTCTGACTGCTCCGTGTAAATCTCCTCCTCCAAGTCATCGTTCAAGAATGCCGTCTTGACATCCATGTGGTGAATCTGGAAGTCCTCAGCTGCTGCATAAGAAAGGAGCGTGCGCACAGAGGCAAACTTTGCAACAGGAGGAAAGGTTTTTTCGTGTAGTTGATGCCTTCTTGCTGCAAGTAGCCCTTGGGAACCTGCCTCGCCTTGTATTTTTCCAGGTGCCATCTGCTCCTCGCTTCTTCTTGAACACCCACTTGTACTTGATCACCTTGCATCCTGGTGGACGCTGAGTCAGCTCCCACGTGCCGTTGTCCAGCTGCGATTTTATCTCTTACTGTACGGCTTGCGCCCAATCTGCTGTATCAGGTGCAGCCATGGCCTCCTTGTATGACGCTGACTCATCTGAATTTGCTACAACTGCGACGTTCATCTGCTCTGGTTTCTACAGCATCCAGAAATGGCCGCGCTCACCAGGCTTGTAGCGCACTCTAAGAGGATACCTACGACCTGGCGCTTGAGCATTAGCGGGCGGTTGGCGCAATGCTACTGGCACAACTGCTGCTGCTGGTGGTGCGGCATCTTCTTCCCTTGCTTCTACCGATGAGGCCGCTGAATCTGCTACATCAGACATGGGAGAATAGACTAGTTCTCCCACTGTCACAGTGGAGGAAGGATCAGGAGAGACTAGGTCAGGAAAGAAATCTGCTCCTACTACCTTGTCAGCTGCTAGTTCTGCTGCCCCTTCACAGACAATGTTGGTGCCGATGACGCTACTCTCGTTGAAGACTTCATCTCTGGAGACGATGATGTGGCCTATATCCCTCTCGTAGAGGAGATAGGCCTTTCTTACCATGTCATAGCCAATCATCATCAGCATCTGCACGCTCTTCGCGTCCCACTTCTGTCGCTTCTCCTTTGGCACGTGTATGTGTACGAAGCTGCCGAACGCGCGAAGATGACCCACGCTCGGCTTCTTGCCGAACCATGCCTTGTACGGTGTCATCTGCTCTAACGCCTTAGTTGGACTACGGTTATTGATGTACACCACAGTGCTCACGGCTTCGGCCCAGAAGTCGTAGGTCAGCCGAGTCACGTGAAGCATGGAGCGCGCCGACTCAACGATAGTGCGGTTAGCACGTTCTGCTACGCCGTTCTGCTGCGGCGAGTATGGCGTAGTGCACTGCGCCTTGATGCCACCTGCTGCGGGGTTGTCCTGGAATTCCTTGCTCAGGTACTCTCCACCGCGGTCGCTGTGCATCGCCTTGATCTTCTTGCCAGTCTGGTTCTCCACCATTGCCTTGAACTCCTTGAACCTGTCAAAGCACTGGTCCTTGGAAGCAAGGAAGTACACAACAGTGTAATGGCTGAAATCATCAATGAAGGTCAGAAATTACCTAGAGCCACCAAATCTCTAGATCTGCATCGGGCCACACAAGTCTGTGTGGACCAGCTCCAGCACCTTTTTTGCGCGTTCCCGTGCTCCAGACAACACCTCACGATGCTGCTTTCCTTCCAAATAGCCGATGCACAGCTCAAAGTTGGAGATGATGGGCAAGTCACGCACCATCTGTTTTGCTTGAAGCTGTTGCAAGGTGCGCATGCCAATGTGGCCATAGCGTGCATGCCAGATCTCCCCATCTGTTGCCTACACCACTGCTGCAAGATTCTTCTTAGTCTCCAGCACGCGATACAAGTCGTCCTCCTTCACCGACCTGGCCAACTCCTCTCCAGTGTCCTTGTTGAGGATGTAGTCATAGTCGTTGTCAAAGATGACTCGCAGCCCTGTGTTGGTGAGAGAGGACACTAAGAGAAGATTAAACACAACATTAGGTACGTACAGTACGCCATGGAACACTCCCACTTCAATGCCACGCGGGGTCTCCAACCACATCTCCACAATCCCAATCCGCTCAGCATACACTACCCTATCATCACCCACAACGATAGGACGGGAAGGGATGGACAGCAGCTGCGTAAACCACTCCTTGTGATGGTCAAGATCTTGGTACACCCTGAGTCCTTGTACCATGCGAGATCCGCCTTCTCCACTTGTAACATGTCAGATTTCGCCATGAAGAGACAGTCGCGCATCTCCTTGGCCACATTCATGTTGCCAAAGTGGCGCACACCAGCCTGGTTTTGCTGCTGCTACTGATGCTGCTGTGACTGTTGCTGCTGCTGCTGTGGGGATTGCTGCTTTTGCTGCTGTTGCTGCTGCTCCTCGTCCCTCTTGAACTTGAAACACTCTTTCTTGTAGTGCCCCTCTTTCTGGCAATAGTGGCACTTACCCTTCTTGCCTCTCTGCTGCCCGGACTGCTGCTACTATTGGTTGTGTGAGCCCATGGTCATGAAAGCTGCTTCACTGCTGCTATTCCCGCCATTGCGCTTTGCTACATTGTGACGCAGTTCTACCTGCACCCGGTGCGTGCAGATGAAGTCCATGTCGAGAGTCGGCTGGCACTCCAACGACTCTAGCACCGTGTCATTGCTCGTTCGGAGTCCCCTCATCAAGAGGAGGACAAAGCGCGTATCTTAGACAGGATTGCCTGCCACTTTGAACTGTTTCTCCAGCTCCTTTGCCCTATCCAAGCACGCCTCCATCCCTTCGCCACCCTGCACTTTCAACGCCATCATCTTCTCTTCCAAAAGCATGAGGAATGCACGATCCTTGCTCTCATGCTTCTTGCACAACGTGTCCCATCCATCTTTTGCAGTAGCCTTGTCACTCACGTACTGAAGATGTGGGTTGGAGATGGCATTGACAAGCAGCATGTAGGCTTCCCTGTCCTTCTTCTTCCACTCCTCATATGTCGTTGCTGCAGTTGTAGATGAACTTGCATCTACTACACCTTTCTGCGGCGTCTTCCCTGCCACCACCTCAACTGCGGTGATGCGTTTTGCCTGTGGAGGCGAAGTGCGCTCGTCGCCGCTCACCTCCAAAAGGAGGCGGGTACGGATCTTCCAAAACATGAAGTTCGCGCTTCCTTCCAGCCTCTCCAAGGGCTGAGCTACAATGACCATGCCTGCTGCTGCCATTTTTAGCTTTGGTGATGCTCAACGCTGCCCTTGGGTCGCAACGCTACCCCTGCTTCTGTTGCTGCTTATGCCAGAAATCTGTATGACAGAAAATGGATTGTAGATGCCAGCAGACTGGGAATGTGGAAAACCTGAGTCCATCTCTGGAAAATTCAGCTCAAAACCTTTCAGATCAATCTATAAAACAGGGTCATTAACAGGGGAATTTTAAAGATGTGCCCTCTTGAAAACAGGGTATGCTTCTGCTCCTTCTCCAACTCAGACCAGCCAGCTTGTGAACGGCATTGCTTCCAAACGAATAAATGGAATGCAAATAATTTTGCACCAATGGAAAGCGTAGGAAAAATAATACAATTTGCATGTGCCACTTTTAAATTTTGACAAAGAAACGAGAGAGTTCTGGTCATCACAAGGTGACAGTCTTACTCATAGAGATGAGTGTAGCCTTGGCGGACCTCGTTTTGAGCATAACTCTCAGTCCGACTGTTGGATCTTCATGATCTTGGGCTCGTTGGTAAGCTTGTCTTGCGAAATTTAAAATCCAGTGGTTGATTGTCTTTGGTCAGGGTTTGACCCTAACCCGTCACTCTGAAAGTGACGGCCTGTGCTAGCTGAATCTAGCAGAATCTGGCTCTGATACCAAATGTTGGATCTGGAGGAGAGAGGGAGTCTTGGAGCAGCGAGTATGTGGGATTGAAAGGGCATCACTGGTGCTCAAGAATGGTTGTTGAATCACTCAAAATGATGGAGTACATATAGAGCTAGAGCTTGGGCAAGTCAGCCCTCTCAGAAGCCACACCATATAGCCATGGAGGCTAAGGCTCACACACTAGGGTCCACAATCTCACACAAGGGAGGAAATCAGCCTAACAATCAGACTGACCAGTCACACAAAACCTAGAGAGCTATAAAATGCTCTCATGGCACACTCCTAGTGGTCACATCACCCACAAACCCATGGAGAATCGCCATGTGTCAATGGCTAGCACACAAGGATCTCACCTCACCTAAAAAGTAAGGAGAGGTACCTTTATCCTA